>JACEIK010001312.1:286804-297854 GCA_018107945.1 Datura stramonium
GTCCAGTCCCTGTGGGATCGATACTTGGCTTACTTGAGCCATTTTACTACTTGTTCGACCACGTGCACTTGCGTGTAGTCATCCAGACCGACGAACAATCCAAAAGTAGGGTACCCAAAACTCTCTTTTTCATTGTTGGACACATTTGTCCTTGTTCAGGCGTTCTGGTACTTGCGAGAGTACTGGAGGTTTTCCGATTACATTTCACGAACCCTCGACAATAATTGGATGCTCCTGCAGTAAATTCCAGTGTCATTTAGCGTTTCCTTCGACGCTCGCCGGTCTCCAACCGTGCTTCGCCGATTTCTTTCTTTGTGATCCAGCATTCTCAGGTGTCGGTAGGCTATTCAACCAGTGAGTTGCCGGTTGGTGTTCGTGATCGTCGGTTGGTTTAGTTCCCTAAGGCAGTGGTCTTCGGCATTTGGCCAACCTTCTCTAGTGAAGCATCGGTTTTCACTTGATTCCGTTCTTTTTGCTCCCTTTCTTTATCTTTTCTTCAAATCAGATATCTATATACAAAAGGCAAAAAGGGCATAAAATCCATCTAAATAACTTGAAAACTAAGCTAAAACTCATGCTTAAAAGCCTAATGAGTTGGTAGGTTACCAACTCATCAAACCCCTAAACTTGAACCATTGTTTCTCCTCAAGTAATTCAGTTATTATAAGATGAAGAACATGCCACTCCATACAAGTTTATACATCAATGACCACTTGTTATACCTCAAAAGCCCTAAGATCAGACCCGGGAGTTGAAACGGAGAAAATTGGAAATTTGGCACCAGGTCACAGAATGAGTCATTCAGTGACCTGTGGGGTAGACCATGAGTCATGAGGTGACTTTTGATGAGGTTCAGGGTGTGAGTTCGAATTTTGGAATTTAAGGTCCCCACGGATGTGACCACGAGTCATGATCAGACCCCACAACTCGTTGAGTCAGTCGTGGGCAAGGTTTTTGGGGAGGTGAAGGGGACTAGGCAGTGTACCATTCGGAAGGCCCCCACTAGTCGTGGTCAGCATGATGGGTATAATTTGAATTTAAGGCAGTGAAGGTGACGAGTGGTGACCACGAGTCGTGGTCACCGACAACGATTCGTATGATGTCCCCTTATGAGTTTCAGGTGAAACCTTGATAGTGTACCCAATGACCGATGTGATGACCCGTGGATGGTGGCAACGACCCGTTAGGTCCCTCTTGGGGACTAACGAGCAGTTATTTTTTGCAAGTTATTAAGGGTATTCTCGTCATTCCTATGCTCTAAGGTCCTATACTACGTCGTTTTAATCTATGAATAGTGGGTTTTAAGAGGGGAAAATCTATTCTAAGTCATTCCTATTTATACATGCAAGAGTAAGTGTCTAGAGAGCTGATCAAGGCTAATCCTTCAAGGTTCTTCTTCAAAATTCCTCTTGGCAAATCAAGGAAGTGCAAGAATACGCTTTAATCAGGTATATACGGTTATGAATGGGTGAATCCTTTCACACCCATGCCCAATCCCTCTTGAAATCATGAAAATTCCTATGTTAATTATATGGGGTTTTAACCCAATGCATGAAATTCCAAATTCTCTACATGGGTATGATTTAGATGTATTTCTACTATTGAATTATGATTCATGGATAAGTTTTATACTATTTTTGATTCAAATCATGTTTCAAGCCTTTTAAATTCAAATGCTGTTATACCCCGAAAGCCCAAAGATCAGACCCGAGAGTTAAAATGGAGAAAATTGGAAATTCGGCACCAAGTCACAGAACGAGTCGTTCTGTGACCTATGAGGTAGACCACGAGTCGTGAGGTGACTTGTGGTGAGGTTTTGGGTGTGAGTTGGAGTTTTGGAATTCAAGATCCCCACGGACGTAACCATGAGTTTTGGTCAGACCCCACGTCTCATTGAGTTAGTCGTGGAGAAGGTTTTGGGGGGAGGTGAAGGGGACTAGGTAGTGTATCCTATAGAAGGCCCCATGAGTCGTGGTCAGTCACCACGAATCATTGGATGGATCGTGGTAAGCATGATGGGTATAGTTTGAATTTAAGACAATAAAGGTGACGAGTGGTGACTGCGAGTCGTGGTCACCGGCAACGATTCATATGATGGCCCGTTACAAGGTCCAGGTGAAATTTCGACAGTGTACCTAATGACTGATGTGACGATCCGTGGATGGTGACAACGACTCGTTAGGTCCATCGTGGGGAGTGACGAGCAGTTATTTTCTGCGAAGTTATTAAGGGTATTCTCATCATTCCTATGCTCTAAGGTCCTATAATATGTCGTTTCAAGCCTTTTTCAGAGTGTGTTAAGATAGGGTAAGTCATTCTAGCCTATTCTAAACCCATGCATGCAAGTTAGGAAGTTAGAGAGGAGATCAAGCTTAAGCCCTTCCAATTCTTCTTAAATTCCTCTTGGGCAGTCGAGGAAGTGCAAGAATCAGCTTTAGTCAGGTATGTAGGGCTATGAATGGGTGAATTCGTTCACACCCATGCCCAATCTCTCTTTAAAATCCTGAAAATGCCTATGTTGATTCTACGGGGTTTTAACTCAATGCATGAAATTCCTAATTCTCTACATAGGTATAATTTAAATATGTTTCTACGTTTGAGGCATNTAATTCTCTACATAGGTATAATTTAAATATGTTTCTACTATTGAATTATGATTTATAGGCAAGTTTTATGATGTTTTCAATGAAAATCATGTTTCAAGCTTTATAAATTGAAATTCTCAATTATGAGAAGTTCATGAAAGTTGAGATTTATGATGAATGTTCTAGTATGATGAGATATTTATGATGAAAAATTAATTTTTTCAAATTACCCATACTTATGATCATGTCTTCAAGTGAATTATGTATTTTCAAGCATGTTAAGGTATTGGGAAATGCCCATATGTTCAAGTATGATTATGATTTTTTTCGAATTTAGCTTACCATATGGTTTTGGAGCGAAGACTCCCATTTATGTTCAACTTATAGTATGGTTTGAGCTAATGCTCCTCATGTATAATTCCAATTTATGTATTCATGATTATTTAGCTTCATCAATAGACTATGGTCAACTTCGTTGAAAAATGATGGAGAGCATATGTATGCTAGCACCGAGTAGGCTATGGGTCAGTCAACCTTATGCCTCAGAACTACGCGCCAACATAGGCATGATCAAATTATTTTGGGACCTCCTATGTGAGCTATCCCCTTCCTCGATTGGGCCATGAGCTTGATATCGATATCATGGTATCATTCTTAGCCCTGGCAAGACTTTGGACGGCTCTACCCACTTGAGCGTGATAGTGTGAACCACGTAAGCTCTATCGTGGTATGTCGATTAAAAGACGAGTCTCCCATTGTTCCTCGTGATTTCATTTATGTATGTTTATCACTCATGCATTCTATATCTGTATATGTTTTAAAGCAGGTTTGATCCAATGTTCAACTTTATCTATGACTATGAGATTTCAGCTTTGGGTCAATTGATTCAGTTATGATGTTATGTTATGTTGAGATCATGTTTTTTAGAAAGATAGCATGCAAGCCCTATTCTTAGATTTTTATTTTGTTTATGTTTTACATTATGCATGTTTTAAATGATTTTACTTATTTAAGCGGTTTTACTTGCCTTGCATACTCGGTACATTCCGCGTACTGACTGCATACTCTATGCTGTATCATTTCATGATATAGGCCCCCACACTGAGACTCAGCCCTGTCAGTAGCCAGTTCCAGAGTTAGCACCCAGCTTAGTGGTGAGTCCTCATCTCCCAAGGACCATTTGCTTTCAGATATTAATGTACTTTCAGTTTCAATATTAGAGAATTAGTTGGGGTCTTGTCCCATCAACTCATTCGACTAAGAGGTTTTTTAGACAATAGAATGTATTCAGCTCCTGATTTGTGTATTTCTGATGTTATGCTTATTTTAGACTTCCGCTAAGATTATCATGTCAATCCTTCTATTTATTTGATTGTATTAGATGTATGTTCATGCCATGGGTCGACTTAGGGTCTCTTAGGGCTCCATGTCCCATGTCTCTATCCGGGCCTACATTCGGGTCGTGCCAAACTTGGTAGTAGAGAAATAGGTTTGAAGTGTCCTAGGGTGTCTGAAAGCCGTGTTAAGTAGCATCTTTTTCATGGGTGTGAAGCGCGCTACACTTATGACAAAAAGGCTACGAGACGCTTAGGAAATGTTCCCTTCTTTTATGATCTATGTCGTGCGATGAAATGTCTCCTTATCCTTCTAACTCATGCTATTCGTGATTGCAGAATCATGGCTCCCGAAAGAGTTAATGGTAGGAGGAATGGTAATGGAAATGTCCATGAGGATGGCAACGGGAATGGGCACCAACAAGCCCCACCAGTCCAGGAGCACCATGCACCGGAGCCGGTTGCCCATGCTGAATTTAGGGCAACTATTCAGATACTAGCATAGGCCTTGACTGCTCAGGTCAACCAGAAGGTAGTGGAACATGTCCCATAAAAGGAAAATGCGGCGGCAGCTCGAGTTAGGGATTTCTTGAGAATGAACCCACTAGAGTTCCTTGGGTCAAAAGTAGATGAGGATCTGCATGAGTTCATTGATGAGATTGTAAAGATCACCCAGGTCATGGGGGTGAATGGAGTTGAGTGCATTGATTTGGCCTCATATCAGCTAAAAAGGGTCGCACACATCTGGTTTCGACAATGGAAGGATAGTAGGGCCGCCAGAGTAGGCCCTGTCACCTGGGAGGAGTTCCATGTTACGTTCTTAGATCGGTTCTTCCTCGTGAGATGAGGGAGTTGAAGGAAGTCGAGTTCGTGAATCTTAAGTAAGGGAAAATGATGGTGAGGAGTATGCCCTTGAGTTTACTCGCTTATCAAAATACGCCCCAGAGTTAGTGGTTGATCAGAGGGCGGGGGTGAGCAGGTTTGTTCATGGTGTGGCGGGCTATTTGGACAAGGATTGCAGGACTGCTATGCTCCATCAGGAAATGGATTTCCCTCAGATAGTCTTGTACACCCAGCAGATGGAGGCGACATATATGAGAGAAAGAGAGGCCAAGAGGGCCAAAATCATTATTTATAGATTCTCTCAGCCGAGGTTAAGTGGTGGGCACCGACAAAAGACCCACCAGAGATCTTCAACCCCAACATCTTCAGTGTTGAGTGTGCCATCTAGACCTAGGCATGACTAGAGGGGGCAAGCATCAAGCTCTAGGTGTCAGAGAAGCAGGCCCACAGATTCTAGCATCCCAGCTTGCGGTAGGTGTGGTTAGGGGCACACGGTCCAGTTCTTGGCAGGTTTAGGTGCTGTTTTTGGGTGTGGGAAGCCTGGAAATATGCTCAAAGATTGTTGAGCAGCGAGACAGGGCCATGATGGGGGTCGAGGCCCAGCTTCCAGTTGAGCGGCCCCACCCGCACACTCAGCATAGCAGGGGGCATCTACTAGCACAAGTGGCGGTCAGCGACAGAATAAATTCTATGCATTAGCATCCCACTAGGAGCAAGAGGTCTCCCCGGACGTAGTCACTAATATATTATGAGTTTTCAATCTTGATGTATCTGCTCTGTTAGATCTGGGGTCTACCTTGTCTTTTGTGACACCTTACGTGGCTAGTAATTTTGTAGTCAGTCCCGAAGACTTGTCAGAGCCCTTCTCAATCTCTACTCCAGTGGGTGATTTAGTCGTAGCTAGACGGGTGTATAGAGGTTGCCCAGTCACAGTCCTTCATAAAGTCACCTTAGCAGATCTAGTAGAGTTAGCCATGACTGATTTTGATATTATCCTCGGCATGGATTGGCTATTTGAATGTTATGCCTCAGTTAATTGTAGAACCCAGGCAGTAGATTTCAGATTTCCGGGTGAGCCAGTCTTAGAGTGGAGGGGTAGTTCAGCTGTGCCTGTAGGTCATTTTATTTCCTACCTCAAGGCCAGAAAGATGATTTCTAAGGGTTGTGTGTACCATCTAGTTAGGGTTAAGGATGAGATGTCCAAGACCCCGACTATCCAGTCAGTCCCAGTAGTATGTGAGTATCCAGAACTCTTCCCAGATGATCTATCAGGATGGGGAGATTGATTTTGGCATTGACCTTCTACCCGACACGCAACCTATATCTATTCCTTCCTTACAGAATGGATCCATCTGGGATAAGAGAGTTGAATAAACAGTTGAAGGACCTATTAGATAAGGGTTTCATTAGACCAAGAAAGTCCCCGTGGGGTGCACCAGTTCTCTTTGTCTGGAACAAAGATAGTTCTCTTCGGATGTGTATTGATTACGGCAATTGAACAAGTTCACCATCAAGAAAAAGTATCTTGTACCCAAGATTGATGATTTATTTGACATGCTTCAGGGTGCCAAGTGTCTTTCGAAGATAGATCTCAGATCCGGGTACCATCAGCTCAGAGTTTGGGAGAGTGACATCCCGAAGACAACCTTCAGGACGCGGTATGGTCATTATGAGTTTGTAGTTATGTCTTTTGGACTAATGAATGCTCTTGCAGCTTTTATATACTTAATGAACAGGGTGTTCAAACCATACCTAGATATGTTCATGATTTTGTTTATTGATGATATCCTGATATACTATCGGAGCAAGGAGGAGCATGCCGCTCATTTGAGAGTGGTACTACAGACTCTCATGGATCGCCAATTATATGCCAAATTTCATAAGTGCGAGTTTTGGTTGAACTCCGTGATATTTATGGTCCATGTGGTATTAAGTGAGGGCATAAAGGTGGACTCTTAGAAAATAAAATCGGTGAAGAATTGGCCTAGAATTGTGAATCCTTCAGATATTCGGAGCATTTTGGGTTTAGTTGGCTACTATCGGAGATTTGTGGAAGGTTTATAATCTATTGCAGCACCCTTGACCAAATTGACCCAAAATAAGGTGAAATTCCAATGGTCGGAGGCTTGTGAGAAGAGCTTCCAAGAGTTGAAGACTCGACTCACCTCAGCACCGGTATTAACCCTACCTGAGGGTACCGATAGATTCGTGGTGTATTGTGATGCTTCAAGGATCGTACTTGGGTGTGTATTGATGCAGCATGAAAAGGTTATAAATATGCCTCCAGACAGTTGAAAGTCCACGAGAAGAATTTCCCGACCCATGATCATGAATTGGCCGAGGTGGTATTCGCCTTGAAGATATGGAGACACTATTTGCACGGGGTCCACGTTGATGTGTTTACGGATCATAAGAGTCTACAATATGTGTTTACCCAAAAGGATCTCAATCTTCAGAAAAGGAAGTGGTTGGAGCTACTTAAGGATTATGAAATAAGTGTTCTTTATTATCCGGGGAAGGCTAATGTGGTAGCAAACGCACTTAGTAGACTCTCCATAGAAAGTGTGTCCCATGTAGACGTGGGAAAGAAGGAGCTGGTGAAAGACGTGCATCGATTTGCAAGGTTGGGAGTTTGGTTAGTTGACTTGACCGATGGCGGTGTTATTATTCAAAATGGATCTGAATAATTCTTGGTAACTCATGTAAAATCTAGATAAGAAGAGGACCCGATTTTGGTAAAGATAAAGGAAGCCATTAAAAATCAGAAGGTAGAGGTCTTCTCCAAAGGGGGAGATGGTATGCTTCGATACCAGGGTCGCTTATGTGTTCCGGATGTTGGTGATTTAAGGAATCGGATGTTGCACGAGGCTCATAGATCCAAGTATTCTATCCATCCAGGTGCCACCAAGATGTACCATGACTTACGGAAAGTCTATTGGTGGAATGGCGTGAAGAAAGACATTGCAAAGTTTGTAGCTAAGTGCCGAAACTGTCAGAAAGTAAAGGTTGAGCATTAGAGACCGGGAGGTGTGCTTTAGGATATCAGTATTCCTACTTGGAAATGGGAAGAAATCAATATTGACTTCATCACAGGGTTGCCTCGCACTCGATGGCAATATGACTCCATTTGGGTTGTTGTAGACAGGTTGACCAAAGCTGCTCATTTTCTACCGGTCAAAACCACAAATTCGGCAGAGGATTATGCCAAACTATACATCCGAGAGCTAGTTCGGTTACATGGAGTGCCCTTGTCTATCATATCAGAAAGAGGTACCCAATTTACCTCTCAGTTTTAGAGTTCATTTCAAAAAGGACATGGTACTCAGGTTAAGCTAAGCACAACGTTTCACCTGCAAACGGATGGTCAAGCGAAGCGTACAGTTCAGAATCTCGAGAAAATTTTGAGAGCATGCGTGATTGACTTTAAAGATAGTTGGGATGATCATTTGCCTCTTATCGAGTTCGCATACAATAACAGCTACCATTCCAATATTTAGATGGCACCGTTTGAGGCTCTCTATGGGCGGATATGTAAATCGCCTATTGGTTGGTTCGAAGTTGGTGAAGCTGCAATGACAGGGCCAAATTCAGTCCATGAGGCTATGAAGAAGGTTCAGCTCATATGGGATAGGTTGAAAACAGCTCAAAGTCGCCAAAAGTCTTATGCTTATGTGAGAAGGAGAGAACTCAAGTTCGAAGTGGATAATTGGGTGTTTCTGAATGTGTCTCCCATGAAGGGTGTGATTTGGTTTGGAAAGAAAGGAAAACTCAGCCCTCTTTATGTTGGCCCCTACTGGGTTGTGAAATAGGTTGGCAAGGTGGCATATGAATTGGAGTTGCTCTCAGAATTAGCTTCTATATATCCTGTATTCCATCTATCGCTCTTAAAGAAGTGTTTGGGTGATCCAGCTCTAGTTGTCTCGGTGGACAGTGTTAGTGTGAAAGACACCCTTAGTTATGAAGAGGTTCCGGTGGAAATAGTAGATCGTCAGGTTCGAGGCTAAGAAATAAGGAAGTAGCTTCAGTGAAAGTTTTATGGAGGAATCAGCATGTCGAGGGAGCTACATGGGAAGCCGAGGCAGACATGATGGCTACATTTATTCTCTACCGGCTCAGTTCCAACTTGAGGTATCGGTTTTTGCTCTAAAACTCTATTTAGTTTTCATGTTCAGTTCATGTGCCCCAGTTTCTTTTATGTATGTGGATGTGTATATGATTCATGAATTCAATTCCGCCATGTAGTTTGAATCAGAGATAGTTATTCCGTCAGTTTTCAGCTTAAATGATCGGTATTTGAGTATGATGATTGCATTTCTCTGCTTTTCTGTATGATTTTCAAAATTTGAGAATGAATTTTCTCAAGGGGGAGATATTGTTATACCCCGAAAGCCCAAATATCAGACCCAAGAGTTGAAACGAAGAAAACTGGAAATTTGGCACCAAGTCACAGAATGAGTCGTTTGTGACCTGTGGGGTAGACCACGAGTCGTGAGGTGACTCGTGGTGAGGTTCTGGGTGTGAGTTGGAGTTTTGGAATTCAAGATCCCCACGTACATGACCACGAGTCTTGGTCATACCCCACGACTCATTGAGTTAGTCGTGGGCAAGGTTTTGGGGGGAGGTGAAGGGGTCTAGGCAGTGTATCCTACGTTAGGTGCCTCATGGGGACTGACGAGCAATTATGTTCTATGAGGTCATTAAGGGTATTATCATTATTCCTATGCTCTAAGGTCCTATACTATGTCCTTTTAAGCCTTTTCAGAGTGTATCAAGATAGGTTAAGTCATTCTAGCCTATTCTAAACTCGTGCATGCAAAGTTAGGAAGTTAGAGAGGAGATCAAGCTTAAGCCCTTCCAATTCTTCTAAAATTCCTCTTGGGTAGTCAAGGAAGTGAAAGAATCATCTTTAGTCAGGTATGTAGGGCTATGAATGGGTGAATCCGTTCACACCCATGTCCAGTCTCTCTTTAAAATTATGAAATTGCCTATATTGATTCTATGGGGTTTTAACCCAATACATGAAATTCCTAATTCTCTACATGGGTATGATTTAAATATGTTTCTACTATTGAATTATAATATATGGGAAAGTTTTATGATGTTTTCAATGAAAATCATGTTTCAAGCTTTATAAATTAAAATGCCCAATTATGAGAAGTTAATGAAAGTTGAGATTTATGATGAATGTTCTAGTATGATGAGATATTTATGATGAAAATGCATGTTTTCAAATTACCCATGTTTATGATCATGTCTTCAAGTGAACTATTTATTTTCAAGCATGTTAAAGTATTCGGCAATGCCCATATGTTCAAGTATGATTATGATTTTTTTTCGAATTTAGCTTACCACATGGTTTTAGATCGAAGACTCCCATTTATGTTCATCTTGTGGTATGGTTTAAGCTAATGCTCCTCATGTATGATTCTGATTTATGTATTCATGATTATTCAGCTTCGTCAACAGATGATGGTCAGTTTCGTTGAAAAATAATGGAGAGCATATGCATGTTTGGGAGTAGTGTCTAACACCGAGTAGGCTATGGGTCAGTCAACCCTATGCCTCAGAACTATGCGCCAACGTAGGTATGATCAACTTATATTGGGACCTCCTATGTGAGTTATCTCCTGCCCCGATTGGGACACAAGCTTGATATCGATATCATGGTATCGTCCTTAGCCGTGGCAAGGCTTTGGATGGCTCTACCAACTTGAGTGTGATAGTTGGGACCACGTAAGCTTTATCGTTGTATGTTGGTTAAAAGACGAGTCTCCCATTGTTCCTCATGATTTCAATTATGCATGTTTATTACTCATGTTGTCTATATCTATATATGTTCTAAAACAGGTTTGATCCAATGTTCAGCTTTATCTATGACTATTAGATTTCAGCTTTGGGTCAATCGATTCAGTTATGATGTTATGTTATATTGAGATCATGTTTTCAGAAAGATAGCATGCAAGCCCTACTCCTAGATTCTTATTTTTTTATGTTTTACATTATGCATGTTTTGAATGATTTTACTTATTTAAGCGGTTTCACTTACCTTGCATACTCGGTACATTCCACGTACTAACCACATACTCTATGCTGTATCATTTCATGATACAGGCCCCGGAACTCAGTCTCAGCCCCGTCAGTAGCCATTTCCGAAGTTTGCACCCAGCTTAATGGTGAGTCCTCATATCCCGAGGACCATTTGCTTTCAGATATTGATGTACTTTCAGTTTCAGTATTAGAGAGTTAGTTGGGGTCTTGTCCCATCAACTCATTAGACTTAGAGGCTTT
>JACEIK010001313.1:0-44249 GCA_018107945.1 Datura stramonium
GTACACCACTCTCAATTACAAGGCGAAAACACTTGTAAAAGGAATAACTCACTAAAGAGGACACTCAAGACTACAATATTTGTCTTGGTGTATAACTCTCGTTATGTTCTTACTCTTTTGGATTGTAATTTTTGTGGGGATTTGTGGATCTGTGTATATCTAATAATGAAAGCAAAAGGTTTTATTTATAATAGAACTAAACCGTGTAGAAGGGTGGAGAAGCAGAGATCAATTTGGACAACATTTGTCCTCTTTTCCTTTTTCAATTTGGACAAGGTTTGTCCTCTTTTCCTTTTCCTTGTTTGACTAACTTTGTTGATAATAACTACTATTTCGACAATAATATAAATTATTAATTTAAAATTCAATAACTAAAAAATGATTAAAATTCTAAATATATAAACTTTAAATTCTGCTTTCCTCTCTAACAATATCAAATGGGAGAAATTCTCTAAAAGGATGTGTTATTTTTAAATGTCCTTAATTATCATCATTTAATTAAGAACTTAAAAACAAATGAGTTACGCATGGAAAAAAAAATTAAATATGCATAATTTAGAAAAAAAAATTCAATTTAGAGGAATTTGTTTATTAACAAGTTGATTATGTCAAAATGTTAGTTCTTTAAAGAAAAAAATCTCTTAATAAAGTTTACATCTTTCAGTTTTTCTTTTTATATGCAAAATGGAGTAGATTTTTCCAAGACATGATCCTTATTATATTTATGCATTTAGTTCAATAATTTAACTGTAAATCAATTTTAGACTAAGAACCATGAAATATATAAAATAAAATAATTAATATTGAATTTTTACTATTTCATACAAAAAAATTGAGAAGGAGGCAGGCCACATCCCATCATGTTGTTATGTGATGTCATTTCTGAGCTTTCAACTCTTTTAAGCGATAGTAAAATGTCTTTCTATTTATACGCATTAGATTTCTTTTTCTTAGGTGTGGGACAAACATACACTTATTTGTCATTCACAACTTAACACGAGAATTATGAGATCAAATTCGTTCACACAAAATATTCAACAATTAAATCCTTGTAAATCCATTTGGATGTCCTTAGACCTTATATGTTCCATCTTAAACATTATATATTCAATCCCTTTTACTATATTTTTTAATATTCTATTTTTGGTTTTTTTGGACATTTTTTTTTCATTTGATATTCTATATCTTCATAAGACCTCGACTAACCTGATTAGGTGCATTATAAAGTCTACTAAAGGAAAAATATTTCTTATTAGAAATATTTTCATGCTCAAAATTTAAATTTGACATCTCTAATTAAGAGTGAAGAGATTTTATTCATTCTTTGCCAATCACGGTTTCATTATCTATTCAAGTAACTTTTTATTTTTACTTAATGTCATGATACT
This sequence comes from Datura stramonium, assembly GCA_018107945.1. Taxonomy (NCBI): domain Eukaryota; kingdom Viridiplantae; phylum Streptophyta; class Magnoliopsida; order Solanales; family Solanaceae; genus Datura; species Datura stramonium. Next base: position 1,389 of record JACEIK010001313.1, read on the forward strand.
TATACTAGGACTGGATTTTGGGTTCACGCAGCATTAAGATCCATTAAAAGGGAAGTGCTCCCTACTAAGATTTTTTCATATTCAAAATTCAAATCCGAATCTTTATTTAGAGTGAAAGATTAGTTTAATCAACATAGACCCTCGACTAACATGAAAATGTGTCATATAATAAAGTCTATTAAAAAGGAAAAATGTTTTCTACTAGAATTATTTTCATGTTCAAAACTTAAATATAAAACCTCCTAACTAAGGATGGATAGATTTTATTCATTCTTGTAATCGCGGTTCTAATGCAGCAAGTAATCTTTTTGTTTCTTACTTGATGTTATGATATTTGTATTAAGGTTCGATTTAGATTCCGCATAGCGTAAGGTTTATTAAAAGCATTTCCCCACTAAGAGCTTTTCATATTCATAAATTCAAACCCAAGCCTTTAACAAAGATTGAAGATCCTATCGGAAGATCGGCATAGAGCAGCCTCAAGCCCATTTGCCTCATATAAAGTCTATTATAGGGAAAATGTTTCGTACTAAATTATTTTTCATACCCAAAACAAAGTATAAATTTCTAATTAAAAATAGAGAGATTTTATCCATCATAATCGTATTTTCTAATGCATTCCAGTAGCACATTTCCTACTTGATGTCATAATACTTGTATTAGGTCTCGATTCAAATTAAACGTAATAAGATTTTTTAAATCACTTTCTACTCATGAGATTCTTTCCATATCCAAAACTCGGAACTAAAGCATCTAATTAAGAGTGTGAGGCGGATGTACCATATTATTTATGGGTTGAATTGAACCACTTAACTTAGTGAGTATAAATTTATGTAAAATTTATCAAAATTACAATAAATAATAAACGCCAAACCCAAGCTTTATCTAATATAATGGGTTCAATCACAGAATCTTGGAAATTTGAACCCATAAATTTTCACATCACGAATCCGCTCTGGCGGAAAGACCTTAAAATATGTTTACCCAAGTTTGAACAGGTTAATGACCTACTCATTTATTAAATCGAAACGCGGTGCTAGAGGATACTGGCCATTGTTGAAACAGTGTAATGGTGGTTTTGGACACTATTTCGATAGATTAGTATTAATTAGCTTCTTTGATGTAATTTTATTGATAAGTATTATCTCAGCAGCAATACAAATCATTAGTTTAGAATATATAATTTTAAATTTTGATTCCATTTCTAACAGTATCAAATGGGAACTAAAAGTTCTCTAAAAAAAGGATGTGTTATTTTCTTGAATGTCCTTAATTATCAACATTTAGTAAGAACTTAAAAATAAATGAGTTACATGGAAAACAAAATTAAATATGCATGGTTTTAGAAAAAAAATTTCAATTGAGATTTATTTATTAACAAGTTGATTATGTCAAAATGTTAGTTCTTTAAAGGAAAAAATCTCTAAATAAGTTTACATCTTTCAATTTTTCTTTTTATATATAAATGGGTAGATTTTTAGTAGAGTAATTTAACTATGCATCAATTTTAGACTAAAATATGATATATAAATAAAATAATTAATATTGAATTTTTACTATTTCATACAAAAGAATGAGAAGGAGCGGAGCCACATCCCATCATCATTGTTCTTCGACTTTCATCAAATGATTTGATATTTTGAGATCGAAGGTAATGATTATGATGTCGGCTACAAGCTTTCAACTCTTTGGCGATAGTAAAAATGTCTTTCTATTTATCGCATTAAATTTCTCTTCTTCTTTAAGACAGTGCAGAGCACACTTATTTCTCGGTTCTGAATTTAATCCAAAAATTATGAAACCAGATCCCGTTCACACCAAATATTCATTAAAGGGGAAGCACCCCCTACTAAGTTTTTCATATTCATATTTTAAATTGAAGCCTTTAATGACGATGTTACATCATTATTATTTGATTTTGGTCAAATAATCGATTTACGAAATAGATTTTTGAGAAGACAAACAATATTGATGATGGCATGTCGGTTTGCAGACTCCCAATTTAACAAGAGAGATGATAAATACATCTTTTGCAATTTATACCCTAAAATATCTTTTTCTTCTTTTGGTGAGGGACAAACGTTCATTTATTTCTCATTTACAATTTAACCAGAGAATTATGGGACCAATCTTACTAAATTAGCAAACCTTAGTTTGTAAACATGAATATACGAATATCCTAATGCGGCGATAAATTACATATGTCCATGTTCATTTTATAAATAATTATTTATGATTACAAACTTTCAAATACACAAAATTTTATAAAGATCCACTAGTCAATAGTATTAAAAAGTTATTATATTAATCGTTAGCGTAGTACAGACGATACCGGTTTTTCTTGCAAAATTTAAAAAGATGGGCCTTTTAAAATATAAACTTATGGATAAAATTCTACACTTAAAAATTGAAATCACGATTTGAAATCTCAAATCGTATGTCTAGATCTTGATTTTAAATTATGACTTTATATTGCATGTCTTAACGCAAATTTAATTTGAGACTACAAAATTAAAAAATCTTTGTTATTTTCTTAAACATTATATCAAGTCAAAATCTATTTGAAATTTAAAGTTAAAAAGCTGATAATTACTTTTAGTGTGTTCTCAATTTGTAATCCTCAAAAATAAAACATTTTACTATCTATAATAAAAAGATTTGAGAGAGACACGCCTATCTTTGTCGTCAACATTTGCACGATTTTGGTCAAATGATCTGATTTTTAAATATATTTTTTGAGACGAACAAAATTGACAATGGCACAAGGCTTATGAGGCATGAAGCTCTTTCAAGAGATGTAAAGGTGTTTGATTTATATCCATCAAATTTAGTTCCTTCTTAGGTGTAGGATAAACATTCATTCATTCTCATTCATAATTTAACCTTTTAACCCAAGAATTATGGGATTAAACTCCGTTCACAACAAAATATTCGATAATTGAAATATTTATATTCGTTAATCCTTTTTACTATTTTTCTTTAGTATTAGTGTTGGTTTTCCCTGATACAAACTTATTTTTTTCTGTACGGTATTCTTTATCTGCATAAGATTCTCTATTAACTTTGGATATGCATCGGTATAAGGTTTATTAAAAGGAAAAATATTTCCTATTACAATTACTTTCATATTTAAAACTTAAATTTGAAGTCTCTAGTTAAGAATAGAAATTCAATTCATTTGCACTGATAAGTTTCTTTATTTCATATCATTTTTTGTTTCTTCTTAATGTCTTGATACTTTATGTCGGGACTCAAATTAGATTCACTCAATGTAAGACCCATTAAAAAGGAAGTGCTACCTTCTAAGATTTTTTCATATTCAAAATTCAAGTTCGAATATTTATTAAGAGTGAAAAGAATGAAAAGGATGAAAAGCTAAAGGATTTGAAATTGAAGAATTAATTAATATATAATAGTAAAACCTATGCCCCTGGGTTGGTAACCTTTTTTTTTATTTTAACATTTAAATATAAAATTTTTGTTTAAAATAAATAAATGTTTATTTGTTTATTTGTTATGTATTTTATAATTGAGAATTTACGAGTTTCACGATTTCGGTGTAAGTTAGCCCGGATTTCTCGAGATTTGATTGGCCGGTCTCCGTTAGTGTCATGCCCCGCCTTGAGGGTATGGTGACACTGGTGCTGTGGGACACAGGCCGCTGGACTACGTATTACAGCACATCGGTGCTGTTTGGCTCTAACTCAGATTCATGGAATCAACGGGCTATATAGCATTTTTGTAAATACGGCCCTTTGGCCGTCTGGGCCTATAGCCACAATCACGTAACATCGGCTAACCGAGAATCATACTCGTATAGGAAACCTATGCGGGCGGGCAAACCACCATCAGCATCAGTTATCTCATCAATATAATGAATACGGGACATCTCGTGACCAACAAGATTCGCCACTACACTATCTGAATGCATTACAGACCAACATAATCAACAGCACTAAACGACTAAACAAGCGTACATTCCCACACGGCCGGCTGAAAGCTAACCACGGAGATGCCACACACAATCTGCAAGCCTCACAGAATGCGATAAGATGGTCGGGACGGGGCCAGGCCTGCAGTGATATACAACAAAATAAAATGAACTACACCTCTAAATATCCAAACTCCGGATGACGGAGTTGATGACTGCATGAGCTGAGCGGAATCACGAGGGGATCGACTCACCGTCTGTAGTCCTGGGAAGTAATGAAGCGCCCCAAGCGGGCGTCAGTGCCAGCTGATGCATAGGGTATGCAATGGAACATAGCGGAAATAGACAACATAACTAGGAACTACGAAGGCAGGTAGAAAATGTCTGGGTATGCGGGTGATAGAATGCGAAACGGGCTTTTGTGCGAGAATAAGGCGGGGGCTTATACCTGTCGGCGTGGTGATCTGAAAGCGTCTATCGGCTAATAAATAACATATATATACCATATATATAACAAAGAAAGGACCAATACATTTACATCATTAGGAAGGTGCCAACCAACAAACAATCTAATACCTATACGAGATTGAAAACCATCCAAAATAAGTCACTCTAGTCGTCTACTAACTACGGGCACCTCTACCCATTTTGGGTCTCTAGCTTGGGTTATGGCCTGCAGTAAATAACACGTGTCTGAAAGAACTAGGACTCACATATTATAAATTATGCTTATGCTTGTTACGTATCATGTCCCATTCCTGGGCGCAAGCTGTGAGTGGCCCAGTCTTGCTATCTTTGTCCCGGTGATATGGGGAATGTAATCCATGCCCGTCCTACTGCGGACGGCAATGCCGCCTCCTTGGAGTGACTTATCCCCACCCTCACGGTGGGTGCGACACAGTGCCAGCCGGGGGCGGTGAGGATGCTCAAAGGGTGCCCTCATAACACAAACAAGTCTCAACAATCAATAATCACATATAACAAGCATGTTTGAACTAAAAATATGTCGTGATACGGTTCTCATTAAGACTCTTTTACGTGTTATGCGATTCTCATGAATTATATAAGGATATCTATCGGTATGCGGCTATGCATATACGTGATATTATCGACTATACGACTATCTTGTATCTGGAATATTATACATTTGTCGATGTTGGCACACTAACTTTTATTACGAGACATACATCATAATATTATAAACATGTGCTAAGTTCAAAACACGCGCTATACTCATTACGGACTCAATTCTGGAAACCCACAGATTCTTTCTTCTTATCACGCTATCTCTTTATCTTCGGATTACTAACTAGGAAGGAATTAGCTACATACGCTGTGGGGTTTCATTAGCCCAGGCTCGGTCGGTCTGCTTCTTCCCCCAGCTGCATTCATATATATATATATATATATATATATATCAATTAGAACTAAATGCACCTATTAATATCTTGGAAGAAAACATCCTTTCGATATATATATAAGCTAACTTTGACTTATCGAAAAGCAGTCAGAAAACTGGCTATTTCTGAAGTCGGAAGGGAAATACTCACTTTAGGAGTAGGAGTATATTGACACTGATTGGAAGCAATTCCACTTACCTTGGCTGTTAGCACGATGATTTTCCGGCCAATTTCACAATTAAATCGTAGGAATGCTCTTGCTACTAAATACCTCGGTATACAGATTAATTCGAGTTTGGACCATGTTTAGTAGTAGTAATGGAGAAGGAAATTATCAAGAAATCTCGTCTCCCTCTGTTTTACCTGGAAACCTTCTTGGAAATTATATGAAATGTAACTTTTAAAGCCCAGAAGTGGAGGGGCTTATATAGTTTATGCGCGTTTTGGTGTGTCTCGGGTCCCAGTGACCATCTCAGTCAGGACCGGAGATTGGGCGGTGCACATCCTACCAACCTTGATTAAGGAGCCCTATCATTCTTTGATCCATCACTATTTTAGCATAAATGAGAATTTACGATTTTCATCATTTTAGTTGTATGTTAGCCCACGGATTTCTCGAGATTTGATTAGCGGAGTCTCGTTTGGCCCCCAATTTTGGCTGCACATAGCCCACCTAGGTCCTGGTGATGAGCGCCCTATCATTTCATTTTAAATACGGCATCACTATTTTTCATAAATGAGATTTGATTTCGCTATTATTAAATTTTCGGTATGTTGGCCCATAGATTTCTCGAGTTTGATTGGCTAGTCTCTAGTTTTGACCCAAATTTTGATTGATAGCAACCTAAAGATCCACAATGTGACCGACCTATCATTTCATTTGATTGGCATCACTATTTTTGCAGAAATGAGAATTTATGATTTTGCGATTTTCGGTGTATGTTAGCCTACGGATTCTGATTTGATTGATAGTCTCGGTTTGGCCCCAAAATTTTAATGTGCGCAGCCTACAAGCTTGGTGTGACGACCTATCATTTCATTTGATCGGCATCACTATTTTCGCATAAATGAGAATTTACGATTTTCGCCATTTTCGGTGTATGTTAACTCACGAATTTTTTGAGATTTGATTGATAGTCTCTAGTTCGGCCCCATTTCATTTGTGCTCACGCCTACAAGGCACATTAACGAGCACCCAATCATTTCATTTGATCAGCATAATCATTTTAGCCACAAGATTTGATTCTGATTTTGCGATTTTCGGTAATGTGTTAGCCCTTTAATAACAAAATAGGCTAGAAATGCAGCTCTTTTGATGAGATCTTACATAATGTTGTTAAAAACTACAATATAATTATCGAAAAGATTTTCGTTAGTGGCACATTATCTTAATGATCATAACTTTGGAATTTGGATTATCCGTTTTACATGATTGCTTTTTTTCTTTTTGTGTATTTTTTGAGATATATACGGACAAGCGCCGCAAGAGAGCGGTTTTGGCGGAGCAATTTTCTCAAAATATTCCTCTATCCATGATGCTTCTACATATTTTCCAATTTGATTTACGGTTTTAATTTAAGCGGTCCTGCGACCACCTGCTTGAGTACCGGCCTTGGCTGACCATGGTAGGCCCATTTTCTACCACAATTCTCTAGCATTGTCTTTATAGCATAAGGATATGCATAGGTGTTTCCTTTAAAATTTTAGCTCGGCGGGCATTGATCGAGGGGCGTTGGGTCTCGGCATAGGTCAACATGTGTCATCCGTGTCGGCCGGTGCGCGACCATAACGGCATGAATCTTCGCCTATGTTTTAGCACAACTTTCAAACTTTTGGTGTGTAAGCCCACTTGGGTTCTCGAGATTTGGTGACCAGTCTCCGTCATTTAAATTTTAGCTACATAGCCTTCAGGCACAGTATGACTCCTATCATTTCATTTTATCGACATCACTATTTTAGCATAAATGAGAATTTACAATTTTCGCGATTTTACGTAGCCCATGTTATCCCACAAATTACTCGAGATTTGATTGGCGATCTCAGATTACGACCCCAAAATTTGGGCATGCTTGCTTGACCTACAGAACCCAGTGACGAGCGCCTATCACTTTCATTTGATCGGCATCACTATTTTTCGCATAAATAAGAATTTACGATTTTTGTGATTTTCGGTGTGTGGTAGCCCACGGATTTCTCGAGATTTATTGATAGTCTCTGTTCGGCCCCAAATTTTGGTACACTTGACCTACCAACCTTGATGACAAAGCGCCTATCATTTCATTTGATAGCATCACTATTTTTCGCATAAATGACAATTTATGATTTTGCGATTTCGGTGTATATTAGCCCACATGGAATTCTCAGGGATTGATTTACCATCTCGTTTGGCTCCCAAAATTTTGTGATGCATAGCCTACCAACCTTGATGACAAGCTTCCCTATCATTTCTTAGATCCGCATAACTATTTTTGCATAAATGAGAATTTTGATTTTCATCATTTTCGGTGTATGTTAGCCCACAGTTTCGAGATTTGATTGGCCATCTTCGTTTGGCCCCAAATTTTGGCGACGCACCAGCCTGAGCTGGTAACGAGCGCCCTATAATTTCATAATCGGCATAACTATTTTCGCATAAATGAAAATTTACGATTTTAGCCATTTCGGTATATGTTAGCCCGGGAGTTTCTCGAGATTTGATTGGCAGTCTCAGTTTGGCCCCCAATTTTGGCAGTACGCAACCTACAAGGCCTAGTAACAATCGCCCTATCATTTCAATTGATCGGGCGTCACTATTTTTTCAATAAATGAGGAATCTATAATTTTCGTTGTGTTGAGCCACGAATTTCTCAGGTTTTATTGGCCAGTCTCGCTTGGCCTAGATTTTGGCTGCATGGCCTACAAGGCACAGTGGCGCCCTATCATTTCATTTGATCGGCATCACTATTTTTTGCATAAATGAGAATTTACGATTTTCATCATTTTTAGTCTGTCATGCCCACCCAGTTTCTCGAGATTTGATTGACCATCTTCGTTTGGCCAGGGTACAGGCTGCGCATGGCCACCACAAGGCACATTAGCAAACGACCTATCATTTTCATTTATCGGCATCACTATTTTTCGCATAAATGAAGATTTACGATTTTCGCGTTTTCGGTGTATGTTGGCCCTGATTTCTCGAGATTTGATTGGCCGATCTCCCGTTCGGCTCAAATTTTGAATTTGTCTTGTGACCTACCAACATGATGTGACGCCCTATCATTTAATTTGATCGGCATCACTATATTTTGCATAAATGAGAATTTACGATTTTCGCAATTTTCGGTGTGTTATTTTAGCCCGTATTTCTCGAGATTTGATCGGCGGTCTCCATTTGGCCCAAATTTTGGCTGCGCGACTCTAGGAGCACAGTGACGAGCGACCTATCATTTCATTTGATTGGCATCATATTTTTTACATAAATGAATTTACGATTTTTGCCATTTTGATTGTATATTTAGCCCACAGTTTCTCAGAGATTTGATTTATAGTCTCAGATTCATTAAAATTTTTTAAATCTTGACTACAAACTTGGTAGTGACGACCTATCTTTTCATTTGATCGGCATCACTATTTTTCGCATAAATGAGAATTTACGATTTACGCCATTTTCGGTGTATGTTGAACCACACACGGATTTCTCGGATTTGACTTACGGTCTCAGTTCGTAAAATTTTAGCTGCGCATAGCCTTCGGGGCACAGTAGCGAGCGCCTATCATTTCGTTTTGTCGGCATCACTACTTTTTCGCATAAATGAGAATTTACGATTTCGCGATTTTCGGTGTATGTTGCCACATTTCTCGAGGATTTGATTGGCCGTCTGGATTCGACTCAAATTTTGGTCGGGCGCAGCCTACAAGGCCGGGTGAGCCCTATCATTTAATTTGATCGGCATCACTATTTTTCACATAAATAAAAATTTACGATTTTCACGATTTTTGGTGTGTGTTAGCCCACGGATTTCTCGAGATTTTATTCTGATCTCTGGTTGGCCCCCAAATTTTGGTTGTCATGAAGCCTACAAGGCCTGGTAACAAGCGCTCTATAATTTTAATTGATCGACATCACTATTTTACGCATAAATTGAGAATTTATGATTTCGCGATTTTCGGTATGTGTTAGCCCACAGTTTCTCGAGATTTGTTGGCCGTCTTCGTTCGGCCCCCAAATTTTGGCTATGCACAACCTACCACCCTTGATAATGACGCCCTATCATTTCTGATCAGCCTGCTTATTTTTCACCGTGAAATTTACGATTTTCATCATTTTGGTGTATGTTAGCCCATGATTTCTCGGAGATTTTATTTACCGTCTCCGTTTGGCCCCAAATTATGGTGTGCGAAGCCTACAAGGCTGTACCGACGGTTATAATTTCAATTGATCGACATCACTATTTTACGCATAAATGATAATTTACTATTTTCGCGATTTTCGGTGTTTGTTAGCCCTGATTTCTTGAGATTTGGTGATCGTCTCCAGTTGACCCCAAATTTGAAGTGAATAGCCTACAGCCTGGTGACAAAGCGCCCTATCATTTCTTTTGATCAATCACTATTTTTCGCATAAATGAAAATTCTGATTTTATCATTTTCGGTGTATGTTGCTTTGAGTTTCTCGAGATTTGATTCAATGTGAGTCTTCGTTTGGCCCCAAGTGCAGGCTGCAGCATAGCCTACAAGGCACAGTGACGATCGCCCTATCATTTCATGATCGTATCACTATTTTTGCATAATGAGAATTTACGATTTGCCATTTTCGGTGTATGTTAGCCCACAGTTTCGAGATTTGATTGTAGTCTCCGTTTGGCCCCAAATTTTTACTCGCCTGGAGTCTACAAGGCAGTGATGGCGCCCTATAATTTCATTTTATCGGCATCACTATTTTTCGCATAAATGAAAATTTTATAATTTTGTTGATTTTTGATTATGTTGTAGTTCTGAGATTTGATTTAGCCGTCTCCGTTTGGCCCAAAATTTTGGTTGTCGCATCCTACAGGAGCTTTGGTAATGACGGCTATTATTTCATTTGATTGGCATCACTATTTTCACATAATAGAGAATTCTGATTTTGCCATTTTCGGTGTATATTGTATGATTTCTCGAGAATTGATTGGCCAGTCTTCGTTTTGGCCCCAAAGTTTGGTGCGCATAGCCTACAAGTCTGATGACCAGCCCTATCATTTCATGATCGGCATAACTATTTTATAAATGAAAATTCCCGATTTTCGGCATTTCGGTGTATGTTGGCCACGATTTCTCGAGATTTGATTGTAGTCTCCCGTTTGGCCCCAAATTTTACGTGCGCGGCCTATAGGTTCCTAGTAACGAACGCCCTATCATTTCAATTGATCGGCATCACTATTTTCACATAAATGAGGGTATGATTTTAGCGATTTTCGATTGTATGTTATTCACGAATTTCTCGAGATTTGATTGATCGTCTCATTTTACCCCCAAATTTTGGTTGCGCATAGCCTACAAGCTTTGGTGGTGAGCTCTCTATCATTTCATTTGATCGGCATCACTATTTTCGCATAAATGAGAATTTATGATTTTTGCAATTCTGATTGTGTCTTAGCACCTGATTTCTCGAGATTTGATTGGCAGTCTCGTTTGGCGCAAATTTTGGTGTCTTGTGACCTGCAAGGCTGGTGGCGAAGCGAGGCTATCATTTCATTTGATTGGCAACACTATTTTTGACATAAATGGGAATTTATAATTTTCGCGATTTTCGTGTATGTTAACCCACGGATTTCTCGGATTTGGATGGTCTCAGTTAGGCCCCAAATTTTGGGCGTAAGTAGCCTACAAAGCCTGTTGACAATGACCTATCATTTCATTTGATTAGCGTCATTATTTTTGTATGATGAGGAATTTATGATTTTGCCATTTCGGTGTGTGTTAGTAAGATTAATAACAAAATAGGCTATTAGAGATGCAACTCTTTGATGAGATCTTACATAATGTTGTTAAAAGCGTAATATAATTTCGGAAAAAGAGTTCATTAGTGGCACATTATCTTTATGATCACAACTTTAGTGGATTATCCGTTTTACATGATTTTTCATTTTGTGTATTTTTAGGATATGTCTGGACAGAACGCCGCCCCTAGGCGGTTTTGCGGGTAATTTTCTCAAAATATGCCTCTATCGCGATCTTTCTACATTTTCCAATTTGGTTAATAGTTTTAATTTAAAAGTGGTCCTGACCCACCTGTGAGCACCGCCATGGCAGAGTGACCATGGTGAGCCCGGTACTACAACCATCAATCTCTAGCATATTCTTTATATAAGGATAAGCATAGGTGTTTCCTTTTAAATTTTAGCTCGCGCGAGGAATTGATCGAGGCGTTGGGTCTCGACACGGGACATCATGTCATCGATGTCATTGATCATAATGCGGTATAGTCTTTATGTTGCTAACTTTCAAACTTTTGAGTTGTGTGTTAGCTACAGTTTCTTGAGATTTGATTGACCGTCTCTGTTCGGCCCCAAATATTAGTTCTTTTGCCAGCCTAAGGCTGTGTGGCGCCCTATCATTTCATTTGATCGACATCACTATTTTTCGCATAAATAATAATTTACGATTTTCGCGATTTTTTCGTATATGTTAGCCTGATTTCTCGAGATTTGATTGACCGTCTCGTTATTTAAATTTTGGCTGTGCGCGACCTACAAGAGCAAAATGACGAGCGCCCTATCATTTCATTTGATCGGAATCACTATTTTTAGAGTAAACAAAATTCTGAATTGCAGAATGTCAGTGTGTCATTAACCAGTTCTCAGTTATTGTGATCTCTGTTCGGCCCCAAATTTTGGCTATGCCTGGCCTACCAACCTTGATGTGGCGCCTATCATTTCATTTGATCGGCATCACTATTTTTCGCATAAATGAGATTTTTTTTTGATTTTCGCGATTTCGGTGTATGTTAGCCCATAGATTTTCTCGAGATTTGATTTATACGTCTAGTTCGGCCCCAAAATTTTGGTCGTGAATAGCCTACCAACCTTGATGGTGAGCACCCTATCGTTGATATTTTTTGATAGGCATAATATATTTCGCATAAATGAAATTTAGATTTTCATCATTTTCGATTATTATGTTATTACCAGTTTCTCAAGATTTGATTGACCGTCTTCGTTTGGCCCCAAATTTTAAGGCTGCGCATAGCCTACAAGGCACAGTGACGAGTGCCCTATCATTCATGATCGGCATACTATTTTCGCATAATGCAAAATTTATGATTTTTGCCATTTTCGGTGTATGTTAGCCTAAGTATTTCTCGAGATTTGATTGGCAGTCTCCGTTTGGCCCAGTTTGTGCAGCCTCTGAGTAACAACGAACGGCTCTATCATTTTAGTTGGTAGGCGATCACGATTTTCGCATAAATGAGAATTCTGATTTCGCGATTTTCGGTGTATGTTAGGCCTAGGGAATTTCTCGAGATTTTATTGACGCTCTCAGTTTATTTGGTACTAAGGTAGCATAGCCTGAGAACTGGTGATGAGCGCCCTATCATTTCATTTGATAGAGGCATCTATTTTCGCATATCAAATTACGATTTTGCGATTTTCGGTGTATCTAGCCGCAGTTTCTCGAGATTTGATTGACCATCTCAGTTTGGCCCAAATTTTTGGTGCAAATAGCCTACAAGGCCTGGTGATAGTGACCTATCATTTTATGATTGGCATCACTATTTTCGCAAAAATGAGAATTTATGATTTTCGAAACTTTTCGGTGTATGTTAACCCTATAAATTTCTCGAGATTTAATTGGCCAGTCTCAGTTTGTCCCCAAATTTTGAGTGTGCAGCCTACAAGGCCTAGTAGCAGCGACCTATCTTTTCATTTCGATTTACGCCATTTTGGGTATGTTGGACACCCAGTTTCTGAGATTTGGTATTTGTCTCAGTTGATAAAAATTTTAGGCTGGCATAGCCTCTGGAACTGGTAACGAGCGCTCTATTATTTCATTTATAAACCATCACAATTTTTAAGCATAAATGAGAATTTATGATTTTCGCGATTTTCGGTTTATGTTAGCCAAAGAATTTGCGAGATTTGATTGGCCAGTCTCGATTCGACCCCAAATTTTGGTTGTACGCATCCTACAAGGCCGGGTGACGAGCGCCCTATCATTTAATTTGATCGGCATCACTATTTTTTGCATAAATAAAAATTTATGATTTTCGCGATTTTAGGTGTGTGTTAGCCCATGATTTCTCGGTTGTGTGTGGTCTTCGTTCATTTTGAATTTTGGCTATGCTGACCTACCAACCTTGATGTCAGGCACCCTATCATTTCATTTGATCGGCATAACTATTTTTAAACGATAAATGAGAATTCTGATTTTCATCATTTTCGGTGTATGTTAGCCTAAGTATTTCTCGAGATTTGATTGATAGTCTGTTTGGCCCCAAATTTTGGCGGTCCGTAGCCTACAAAGCCCTAATGCAGATGCCCTATCATTTCAATTGATCGGCATCACTATTTTCGCATAAATGAGAATTTATGATTTTTGCGATTTTCGGTGTATCTGCTTATGTTAGCCCACTGAGTTCTCGAGATTTGATTAGAGTCTCCAGTTTGGCCCCAAATATTTCTTCATAGCACATAGCCTACAAGGCACAGTGATGAGCACCCTATCATTTCATTTGATCGGCATGACTATTTTCGTAAATGAGAATTCCGATTTTCATCATTTTCGGTGTATGTTAAGCGGATTTCTCGGTCGATTGATAGTATCCGTTCGGCCCAAAACTTTGGGCATTAGCTCACGCCTACAAGACCTAGTGAAGACGGCGCCCTATCGTTTCATTTGATCGGCATCACTATTTTCGCATGAATGAGAATTTATGATTTTCGCAATTTTCGGTGTATGTTAGCCCACGGTTCTCGAAGTTTGATTGGTGTCTCAGTTCGGCCCCCATATTTTGGCTGTGCGCAGCCTACAAGGCTGGTGACGGAGTGCCACCTACATCATTTCATTTGATCGGCACTATTTTGCATAAATAAAAATTTATGATTTTTCACGATTTTCGGTGTGTGTTAGCCCACCGGATTTTCTCGAGATTTAGTGATTGTCTCCGTTTGGCCCCAAATTTTGGAAGTTCATACACTTCCTGGCCCAACCTTGATGACGAGCGTCCTATCATTTCATTTGATCGGCATCACTATTTTTACCCCAACATAAATGAGGAATTTACGATTTTAAGCGTTTCGGTGTATGTTAGCCCACACGGATTTCTCGAGATTTGATTTTTACCGTCTCTCTTTAGCCCCAAATTTTGGTTCATGAATAGCCTACAGAATACAGTGACGAGCGCCCCTATCTTTTCATTTGATCGGCATCACTATTTTTTACATAAATGAGAATTTACGATTTTCACCATTTTCGTTGTATGTTAGCCCATGGATTTCTGAGATTTGATTGAACGTCTTCGTTTGGCCCCAAATTTTAGCACAGCATAGCCTACAAGGCACAGTGTGAGTGCCCTATCATTTCATGATCGGCATCACTATTTTCGAATAAATAAGAATTTATGATTTTCGTCATTAGGTGTATGTTAGCCCTCACAATTTCTTGAGATTTAAGTTGGCCAGTCTCATAGGTTGGTCCCAACTTTTATTTGCGCATAGCCTACAAGGCCTGGTGACGACCTATCATTTCATGATCGGCATCACTGTACCATAAATGAGAATTTACGATTTTCGCCATTTTCGGTGTTTGTTAGCCCACGGATTTCTCGAGATTTTATTGGCCAGGTCTTCGTTTGGCCCCAAATTTTAAGGTACGCATAGCCTCCAAGGCTTGGTGAAGAGCACCCTATCATTCATGATCGGCATCACTATTTTTAGCATAAATGAGAATTTAGGATTTTTGCCATTTTTGGTGTATATTAGCCTGAGATTTCGAGATTTGATTAGTAGTGTCAGTTTGGCTAATTTTGGCGGTCTGTGACCTAAGGCCTAACAACGAACGCCCATCATTTCAATTGATCGGCATCACTATTTTTCACATAAATGAGAATTTATGATTTTTGCAATTTTCGGTGTATGTTAGCCTAAGTATTTCTCGAGATTTGATTGGCTTGTCTCCCGTTTGGCCCCAAATTTTCTTTGCGCATAGTCTCTGAGCTTACAGTGATGGCGCCCTATCATTTCATTTTATCGGCATCACTATTTTTTCGCATAAATGAGAATTATAATTTTCGCGATTTTCGGTGTATGTTAGCCCACGGGTTTCGGATTTGATTGGCCAGTCTCGTTTGGTACGAATTTTGTTTGTGTGCGGCCTGGGCTGGTGACGAGCAAGCTATTATTTCATTTGATTAGCCATCACTATTTTTCACATAATAGAGAATTTACGATTTTCTATTTTCGGTGTATGTTAGCCGCAGTTTCTCGAATTTGATTGATGGTCTCCATTATTTATATTTTGGTTGTGCGTAGCCTACAAACTGGTGACGGCGATATCATTTCATTTGATTGGCATCACTATTTTTAGCATAAATGAGAATTTACGATTTTGCCATTTTGGTGTATATTAACCTAGATTTCTGAGGTTTGATTGATAGTCTCGTTCGGGTCCAAACTTTTTGGTTGTGCTCTGCCTACAAGGCATGGTGACGAGCGCCCTATCATTTCATTTTATCGGCATAACAATTTTTCGCACAAATGAAATTTACGATTTTAGATTTTGGTGTGTGTTAGCAGATTAATAACAAAATAAGAAGCTAGCAGAGATGCAACTCTTTTGATGAGATCTTACATAATGTTTTTAAAGCTGTAATATAATTTCCGGAAAAAGAGAAGAGTTCATTAGTGGCACATTATCTTAATGATCATAACTTTGAGTGGATTATCCGTTTTACATGATTTTTTTCATTTGTGTATTTTTCGAGATATATACGGACAAACAGCCACAAAGGCGGTTGGAGGAGACAATTTTCTCCAAAATATGCCTCTATATGATCCATTCTACATTTTTCCAATTTGGTTAATAGTTTTAATTTAAAAGCTGGTTCTAACGACCCACCACAAACGACACCACCATGGCAAGTGACCATGGTAGGCGATACTACAACCACCAATCTCTAGCATATTCTTTATAGCATAAGGATAAGCATAGGTGTTTCCTTTTAAATTTTCGCTCGCGAGGGTGTCCCGAGGGACGTTGGGTCTCGACATAGGACATCATGTCGTCCGAGTCGACGATGCAGCGACAACTGGTATAGTGCGCCTATGTTGCTAACTTTGAACTTTTCGGTGTGTGTGTTATTGCAGTTTCTCGAGATTTATTGTAGTCTACGTTCGGCCCCAAATATTAGTTGTGCATTGCCTACAAGGCACAGTAACGCGCGCCCTATCATTTCATTTGATCGGCATCACTATTTTTGCATAAATGAGAATTTACGATTTTCGCAATTTTCGGTGTATGTTAGCCCATGGATTTCGAGATTTGATTGGCCCAGTCTCAGTTCGACCCAAAATTTTGGCTATGTACAGCCTACCAAGGCACAGTGACGGCGCTATCATTTCATTTTGATCGGCATCACTATTTTTTCGCATAAATGAAATTTATGATTTTCGCCATTTTCGGTGTATGTTATTACAGTTTCTCGAGATTTGATTAATGATCTCTGTTTGGCCCCCAAATTTGGCTGTGTAAGCCTACAAAGCCTAATGTGACGCCCTATCATTTCAATTGATCGCGTCACTATTTTTCGCATAAATGAGAATTTACGATTTTGCGATTTTCGGTGTATGTTAGCCTAAGTATTTCTCGAGATTTGATTGGCCTAGTCTCAGTTTGGCCCCAAATGTTGCTCTTTATAGCCTACAAGGAGCACAGTGATGAGCGCCCTATCATTTCATTGATCGCATCACTATTTTTCGCATAAATGAGAATTTACGATTTTCATCATTTCGGTGTATGTTAGCACCACCCAGTTTCTCGGGTCGATTGATAGTCTACATTCGGCCCAAAACTTTTGGGCGTAACACGCCTACAAGACCTAGTGAGCGCCCTATTGTTTCATTTGATCGGCATCACTATTTTCGCATGAATGAAGATTTACGATTTTGCGATTTTAGTTAATATATTAGCCCATAGATTTCTGAGATTTGATTGAGCGTCTCCAGTCGGTCCCATATTTTGGTTGTGCTTGTGACCTACAAGGCTGGTGGTGCCCTATCATTTTCATTTGATCGGCATACTATTTTAAATAAATAAGAATTTATGATTTTCACAATTTTCGGTGTGTGTTTGCTGACCAGTTTCGAGATTTGTCGGCTGTCTAGTTCGGCCCCAAATTTTGGTTATGCATAGCCTACCAACCTTGATGACGAGCATCCTATCATTTCATTTGATCGGCATCACTATTTTTCGCATAAATGAGAATTTACGATTTTGCGATTTTCGGTGTATGTTATTACAGTTTCTCGAGATTTGATTAGTCTCTTTAGCCCCAAATTTTGTTGAATAGCCTACAAGGCACAGTGGCGAGTGCTCCTATCTTTTCATTTGAAGTCGGCATCCTTATTTTTTGCATAAATGAGAATTTACGATTTTCACCATTTTTATGTATGTTAGCCCACGGATTTCTCGAGATTTGATTGGCCGATCTCAGGTTTGGCCCCAAATATTTGTTGCGCATAGCCTACAAGGCAGTGATGAGCGCCCTATCATTTCATTTGATCGGCATCACTATTTTTGCATAAATGAGGATTTGCGATTTTTGCGATTTTCGGTGTATGTTAGACAATGGATTTCTGGAGATTTAATTGTCCGTCTCCGTTTGGCACCAAATATTTGTTCTTATAGCCTGGGCCAGTTAACGGGCGCCCTATCTTTTCATTTAATCGGCATCACTATTTTCGCATAGTAGGAATTCTGATTTTCATCATTTTCGGTGTATGTTAGCACACGGACTTCTCGAGGTCGATTGATAGTTTCCGTTCGGCCCAAACTTTTAGCGTACTCGCCTACAAGACACTGGTGTGACGCCCTATCGTTTCATTTGATCGGCATCACTATTTTTCGCATGAATGAGAGTTTACGATTTTCGCGATTTTCGGTGTATGTTAGCCCACGGATTTCTCGAGATTTGTTTATTGTCTCAGTTATTTACATATTGGTTGTGCGACCTACAAGGCTGGTGACGAGTGCCTATCATTTCATTTGATCGACATCACTATTTTCGCATAAATAAGAATTTACGATTTTGCAATTTTCGGTGTGTGTTAGCCTGATTTCTCGAGATTTAATCGGCCCAGTCTCAGTTCGACCCCAAATTTGGCTGTGCGCAGTCTGAAATGCCTGGTAACGAGCGTCCTATCATTTCATTTGATCGGCATCACTATTTTCGCATAAATAATTCTGATTTTAGCAATTTTCGGTGTATGTTAGCCTAAGTATTTCTCGAGATTTGACTTACTATCTCAGATTGGGCCCCAAATTTTGAGTGTGCGCGACCTACAAGACACACTAACGGCGCCTATCATTTCAATTGATCGGCGTCACTATTTTATGCATAAATGAGAATTTACGATTTTGCGATTTTGGTGTGTGTTAGACAACAAATTTTCTCTGGTTGGTGATCGTCTCATAGATTCGAGACCCAAATTTGGGCGTGCTGGGGCTACCAACTTTGATGAAGAGCGCCCTATCATTTCTTTTATTCATCACGCTATTTTAAGCATAAATGAGAATTTTCGATTTTCATCATTTTCGGTGTATGTTAGCCACAAATTTCTCGAGATGTGATTGACCGTCTTCGTTTGGCCCCAAATTTTGGTTGAAATAGCCTACAAGGTAGCACGTCTTGAGCGCCCTATTATTTCACTTGATCGGCATCACTATTTTCGCATAAATGCGAATTTACGATTTTCAACGATTTTCGGTGTATGTTAGCCACAGTTTCTCGAGATTTGATTCTGGTCTCTCTTTGGCCCCAAATTAATTTGTCACGTAGCCTGCAAGGCCGATTGATGAGCGCCCTATCATTCAATTGACCGGCATCACTATTTATGCATAAATGAGAATTTATGATTTTTGTGATTTTCGGTGCGTGTTAGCCTATTTCTCGAGGATTTGGTAGTAGTCTCAGTTGGGCCCCAAATTTGGGCGGTGCATATCCTACCAACCTTGATGACAAGCGCCCTATCATTTCATTTGATAAGCATCACTATTTTTCGCATAAATGACAATTTATAATTTTTGCGATTTTCGGTGTATGTTAACCTGATTTCTCGAGATTTGATTGGCAGTCTTCGTTTGGCCCCAAATTTGTTGCAAATAGCCTACAAGGCACAGTGATGGCGCTTCTGTCATTTCATTTGATCGGCATCACTATTTTTCGACTAAAATGAGAATTTACGATTTTTGTCATTTTCGGTGTATGTTAGCCCACCCAGTTTCTCGAGATTTGGATTGACTGAGTCTATGTTGGACCCCAAATTTACTGGCGGTCTTGAAGCCCTACAAGCCCTAATGTGAACGCCCTATCATTTCAATTGATGTGTCCCACTATTTTTTGCATAAATGAGAATTTACAATTTAAGCGATTTTCGAATTTGATTGACCGTCTCAGTTTTGCCCCAAATTTTGGCTGCGCATAGCCTCTGAGCTGAGTGATGAGCGTCGTATCATTTTTCATTTGATCGTCATCACTTTTTTTTCGCATAAATGAAAATTTACGCTTTGGTTTTTCGGTGTATGTTAGCCTAAGTATTTCTCGAGATTTGATTAACCTTCTCCATTTGGCCCCAATTTTTTTGCGTCACGCGGCCTACAGAACATGGTGACGACGACCAATCATTTCATTTGATTGGCATCACTATTTTTGCATAAATGAGAATTCTGATTTTGCCATTTTCGATGTATGCTAGCCCACGGATTTCTCGAGATTTGATTAATAGTCTCTAGTTCGGCCAAAAATTTTCATTTGTAAATAGCCTACAAGGCACAGTGACGATCGCCCTATCATTTGATTTGATTGGCATCATAATTTTTCGCATGAATGAGAATTGCAGATTTTCGCCATTTTTAGTGTATGTTAGCCTGATTTCTCGAGATTTTATTTACGAGTCTCGGTTGGGCCCCAAATTTTAGCTGTCCGCAGCCTACAAGGCACAGTGACGAGCGCCCTATCATTTCTGATCGGCATCGTTTATGATTTTGGCGATTTTCGTGTGTGTTATTGCCAGTTTCTCGAGATTTGATTCTTGTCTCAGATGGGCCCCCAATTTTGGTGTGCGCAGCCTACAAGACCTGAAATGCGAGTGCCCTATCATTTCAATAGATCGACATCACTATTTATCATAAATGAGGTACAATTTTCGCAATTTTCGGTGTATGTTAGCCCATAGATTTCTCGAGATTTGTGAGCCGTCTCCATTCGGCCCCCAAATTTGGACTATGCACAACTTACCTACCTTGATGATGAGCACCCTATCATTTCTTGCAGTCGGCATCATTTATTTTTGCTTAAATGAGGATTACGATTTTCACCATTTTCGGTGTATGTTAATACAGTTTCTCGAGATTTGGATTATTAGTCTACGTTTGGCCCTAAATTTTGGCTTCAAATAGCCTACAAGACACAGTGATGAGCGCCTATCATTTCATTTTATCGGCATCACTATTTTTACGCATAAATGAGAATTTACGATTTTCGATTTTCGGTGTATGTTAGCCCCAGTTTCTCGAGTTTGATTGGTCGTCTCCGTTTGGCCTCAAATTTGGGCTATGCGCAGCCTACAAGGCCTGATGACGACGATAATCATTTCATTTGATTGGCATCAATATTTTGCATAAATGAGAATTTACGATTTTCGCCATTTCGGTGTATGTTAATACAGTTCTCGAGATTTGATTTATAGTCGACGTTGGCCAAATTTATTTGTCGCCAGCCTACAAAGCACAGTGACAAGTGACTTATCATTTCATTTGATCGGCATCACTATTTTTCGCATAAATGAGAATTTACGATTTTAGCGATTTTCGGTGTATGTTAGCCGGATTTCACGAGATTTGATTGATAGTCTCCATTCGACCCCAAATTTTGGATGTGCGCAACCTACAAAGCCTGGTGACGAGCGACCTATCATTTCATTTGATCGACATCACTTTTATAAATAAAATTTACGATTTTGTAATTTTTAGTGTGTGTTAGCTCAGTTCTCGAGATTTAAGCGACGAGTCTCGGGTTCGGCCCCAATATTTGGCTATGCATCCTACAAACCTTAGTGTGGCGCCCTATCATTTCATTTTGATCAGCATCACTATTTTTGCATAAATGAGAATTTACGATTTTGCGATTTTCGGTGTATGTTAGCCCACAGATTTCTCGAGATTTGATTCCCTTTGTCTCCGTTTGGCCCCAAATTTTGGTTGTGCCGCGGCCTACATGTCTGAGTGACGACGACCTATCATTTCATTTGATCGACATCACTATTTTTGCATAAATGAGAATTTACAATTTTAGCCATTTACGGTGTATGTTAGCCTGATTTTTGGTTGATCGATAGTCTCGGATTCATTAGAAACTTTTGGTACGTGCTCTCGCCTACAAGGCCGGGTGAGGAGCGCCTATCCTTTAATTTTATCGGCATAAATTTTTCACACAAAATGAATTTACGATTTTTGCGATTTTCGGTGTGTGTTAGCCCTTTAACAACAAAATAAGAATTCTTAGATATGCAACTCTTTTGATTAGAACTTACATAATGTTGTTAAAGCGTAATATAGTGTGAAAAAAGTTCATTAGTGGCACATTATCTTAATGATCATAACTTTGGTGGATTATCCGTTTTACATGATTTTTTTATTTTATGTATTTTTTCAAGATATATCTAGAAAAACGGCTAGCAAGGCGGTTTGGCGAGCAATTTTTCTCAAAATATGTCTCTATCGCGGTCATTCTACATATTTTCCAATTTTGTTAAGTTTAATTAAAGCGGTTCCCTGTGACCACCACAACCGACACCACCATGTGACGACGCGATCTCTAAGTGTCTTTATTGCATAAGGATAAGCATAGGTGTTTCCTTTTAAATTTTGCTCGCGCGGGGAATTGATCGAGGCGATGGGTCTCGGAATAGGTGCAGCATGTGTGTCATCACGTGTCGGCCAGGTCTGCCGACATGGCATAATCTGCCTATATTGCTAACTTTCAAACTTTACCGGTGTGTGTTAATGACGGATTTCTCGGGGTATTTGATCGTCTCCCAGTTCGGCCCCAAATTTGGCGGTGCACGACCTACCAACCTTGGATGTGAGCGCCCTATCATTTCATTTGATCGGCATCACTATTTTCGCATAAATGAGAATTTACGATTTTCGCGATTTTCGGTGTATGTTAGCCACGGATTTCTCGAGATTTAGTTGTTAGTCTTCGTTTGGCTCCAAATTTTAGTTGTGCGCTGACCCTACAGGTCACGGTGACGAGAGACCTATCATTTCATTTGATCGACATACTATTTTTGCATAAATAAATTTACAATTTTCGCAATTTTTGTGTATGTGGTAAGCCTGATTTCTCGAGATTTGATTGATAGTCTCGGATTCATTTAGAATTTTGGCTATGCCTGACCTACAAGGCCTGGTGGCTAGAGCCTTATCATTTCATTTAATCGGCATCACTATTTTGCATAAATAAGAATTTACGATTTTCGCCATTTGAGTGTATGTTGGCCACTGAGTTCTCGAGATTTGATTTAGAGTCTCAGTTTGAGCGCCAAGTTTTGAAGTGCAAATAGCCTACAAGGCACAGTGACGAGCACCCCTATCATTCATTTGATCGGCATCACTATTTTTGGCATAAATAAAATTTATGATTTTTAGCTATTTTCGGTGTATGTTAGCCCACAGTTTTTCGAGATTTGATTGATAGTCTCAGTTCGGCCCAAACTTTTGGTACATTCGTTCTGCCTACAAGGCCTAGTGACGAGCAATGGTATTTCATTTGATTGGCATCATATTTTTTGCATAAAGAGAATTTACGATTTTTCGCCATTTTCGGTGTATATTGTACGAGTTTCTCGAGATTTGATTGATAGTCTCCGTTCGGCCTCAAATTTTGATTTTGTCTTGGCACAGCCTACAAACTAGATGACGAGCGCCCTATCATGTCATTTGATCGGCATCACTATTTTCACATAAATAAGAATTTACGATTTTGTGATTTTTTGGTGTGTGTGTTAGCCCGCGGTTCTCGATTTAGCGGCCGTCTCCGTTCGGCCCCAAATTTTGGCTATGCTCAGCCTACAAACCTTGATGATGAGCGCCCTATCATTCATTTGATCGGCATCACTATCGCATAAATGAGAATTTTGCTTTCACGATTTTCGGTGTATGTTAATAGAGGATTTCTCGAGATTTGATTTACTATCTCCGTTTGGCCCCCAGAATTTTGGTTGTGCTGACCCTACAAGACACGATAAGAGCGCCATATCATTTCAATTGTTCAATCACTATTTCTGTATAAATGAGAATTTACAATTTTGCGATTTTCGGTGTGTGTTAGCCCACAAATTTCTCGAGATTTGATTAGTCGTCTCAGTTGACCTCAAATTTGGGCTATCTTGTGACCTAAGGCATGATAATGACGACCAATCATTTCATTTGATTGGCATCACTATTTTGCATAAATGAAATTTACGTTTTCGCCATTTTTGGTGTATGTTAGCCCCGCAGTTTTCACCGAGATTTGATTGATAGTCTCCGGGTTCGGCCCCAAATTTTAGTTGTGCGTAGCCTACAAAGCCTGGTGACGAGCGCCCTATCATTTCATTTGATCGGCATCACTATTTTGCATAAATAGAATTTACGATTTTGCGATTTTTGGTGTGTGTTAGCCCGCAGTTTCTCGAGATTTAGCGGCCGTCTCCGTTCGCTACAAATTTTGGCTATGTCAGCCTACAAAACCTTGATGGCTGCCCTATCATTTTATTTGATCGGCATCACTGATCGCATAAATGAGGAATTTTTACTTTTGCGATTTTCGGTGTATGTTAACCCACAGTTTCTCGAGATTTGATTTACTATCTCTGGTTTGGCCCAAATTTTGGTTGTCACGTAGCCCTACAAGACACAGTAGCAGCGCCCTATCATTTCAATTGATCGGCATCACTATTTTACGCATAAATGAGAATTTACAATTTTTGCGATTTTCGGTGTGTGTTAGCCCACAAATTTCTCGAGATTTGGTGACGAGTCTCCGTTCGGCCCAAATTTATGTTGTGCATAGCCTACAATGCCTGGTAAACGGGCGCCCTATCATTTCATTTGATCGGCATCACTATTTTTCGCATAAATGAGAATTTACGATTTTTGCCATTTTCGGTGTATATTGTTCTTCTGGTTCTCGAGATTTGATTGACCATCTACGTTTGGCCCAAAATTTTGCGATGCATAACCCTACAAGGTCTAATGCGGAGCGCCCTATCATTTCAATTTGATCGGCAACACTATTTTGCATAAATGAGAATTTACGATTTTCGCTATTTTCGATGTATCATTAGCCCATGGATTTCTGAGATTTGATTGACCATCTTCGTTTGGCCCCAAATTTGAGCTGCGTAGCCTACAAGGCCTGGTGATGAGCAATATCATTTCATTTGATCGGCATCACTATTTTCGCATAAATGTGACTTTACGATTTTCCTCTATTTTTGATTGTATGTTGGTCTGGTTCTCAAAATTTGGTTGATAGTCTCAGTTCATTATATAATTTTTAAACATAATGTCCTAAGAGGCCAGACGAGCGCCCTCTCATTTGATTTGATCAGGCATCACCTTTGCATAAATGAGAAATTATGATTTTCGCCATTTTTCGGTGTGTGTTAGCCCCTGATTTCTCGAGATTTGATTGGCTAGTCTCGTTTGTCCCCAATTTTGGCGGTGTCAGCCTACAAACATGGATGACGAGCGCCCTATCATTTATTTAGATCGGCATCTATTTTGCATAAATGAGAATTTATGATTTTTGCGATTTTTGGTGTATGTTGGCCAACGGATTTCTCTAGATTTGATTCTAGTCTCCAGTTTTGGCCTCAAATTTTGGTTGATACTTGTGACCTACAAGGCTTGGTAATGGCGCCCTATCATTTCAATTTGATCGGCATCATATTTTACGCAAATGAAGAATTTATGATTTTTTGCGATTTTCGGTGTGTGTTTGCCCACATGATTTCAGTTTGGTGGCTAGTCTCAGATTCGACCCCCAAATTTGGGCGGTGCACAGCCTACCAACCTTTATGACGAGCGCCCTATCATTTCTTTTGATCCGCATCACTATTTTTACGCATATATGAATTTACGATTTTCATTATTTTTTGTGTATATTGGCCACGGATTTCTCAAATTTGATTGATCGTCTCGTTTGCCCCAAATATTGGTACATGAAAATAGCCTACAAGGCTGCAGTGGTAACGAGCGTCCTATCATTTATTTTGAATAAAAATGTTAAAAAAAATAAAAAAAATTGAGAATTTACGATTTTCGCCATTTTATTTGTATGTTAGCCGCAGTTTCAATTTGATTAGTCGTTTAGCCCCAAATTTTGATCTTGGCATCCTAAAGGCCTAGCAACAGGCATGCTATCATTTCAATTGATCGGCATCACTATTTTCGCATAAATGAGAATTTACGATTTTCGCAATTTTCGGTGTATGTTAGCCACAAATTTCTCGAGATTTAATTGACAGTCTCAGTTTGGCCCCAAATTTTCGTTATGCATAGCCTGCAAGGCACAGTGATGAGATCCTATCATTTCATTTGATCGTATCACTATTTTTACAGCCTGAGTAAATTTACGATTTTGCGTTTTCGGTGTATGTTAGCCAGTTTCTCGAGATTTTATTAGTCTCATCCTTTGCCCCAAATTGGCGGAGTGCAGCCTACAAACTGGATGACGAGCACCTATCATTTCATTTGATCGGCATCCACAATTTTTCGCACATAAATGATAATGTAAGATTTTTTCGCAATTTTTGGTGTATGTTATTACAGCTGATTTACCGAGATTTGATTTACCGTCTCGTTTTGGCCTCAAATTTTTGGTGTGCGTAGCCTACAAAGGGCACAGTAGCAGCGCCCTATCATTTCAATTGATCGGCATCACTGTTTTACGCAAATGAGAATTTACGATTTTGCGATTTTCGGTGTGTGTTATTATCAGTTTCTCGAGATTGTTGTAGATCTCAGTTCGGCTAGATTTGGGCGATTGCCGATACCAGCCTTTATGGCCAAGAGATCCCTATCATTTCTTTTAATCCAGCATCACTATTTTCGCATAAATGAGAATTTACAGTTTTCATCATTTTTGGTGTATGTTAGCCCCGCAGTTTCTAGGATTTGATTGATCGTCTCGATTTTCCCCCAAATTTTAGGTACAAATAGCCTACAAGGCACAGTGACGAGTGACCTATCATTTCATTTGATGCTGCATCACTATTTTTGTATAAATGAGAATTTACGATGATCGCCATTTTCGGTGTATGTTAGCCCACGGATTTCTCGGGTTGATTGGCCCAGTCCGTTTGGCTGGGAATTTTAATGATCTTGTATTTCAATGTAACCTTATCATTCAATTGATCGGCATCTATTTTCCATAAATGAAATTTATAGTTTTAAGTATTTTTCGGTGTATGTAGCCCACACAATTCTCGAGATTTGATTGAGTGAAATCTCGTTTGGCCCCAAATTTTGGTGGCATGAACTACAAGGCACGGTGATGAGATCCTATCATTTCATTGATGACATCCTAGTTTATAAATGAGAATTCCAGGTGTGATTTCGATGTATGTTAGCCTACGGATTTCTCGTGATTTGATTGGTAGTCTTCGTTTGGCCCCAAATTTTTGTTGCGCATAGCCTACAAGGCACAGTGATGAGATCCTGTCATTTCATTTGATCGGCATCACTATTTTGCATAAATGAGAATTTATGATTTTTGCGATTTTGATGTATGTTAGCCCACGGATTTCTCGGATTTGATTGGTAAAGTCTCATTTATTTAAATCTTTCTTTGTGCGCGACTACCAAGGTCTGGTGATGAGTGCCCTATCATTTCATTTGATCGGCATCACTATTTTCGCATAAAATAAGAATTTTGATTTTGTGATTTTTGGTGTGTGTTAGCCCGCAGTTTCTCTAGATTTGGTGATGCGTCTTCATTATTTAAATTTTGGCTATGCACCTTCACAACCTTGATGACGAGAGCACCCTATCATTTTCATTTGATCGACATCACTATTTTTTCGCTTAAATGAGATTATGATTTTCACCATTTTCGGTGTATGTTAGCCACAGTTCTCGGGTGGATTGGCCAGTCTCCGTTTTGTCCCAAATTTAGGCGGTGTAGGCCTACAAGCATGGATGTGAGCACCTATCATTTCATTTAATTGACATCACAATTTTAGCATAAATGATAATGTACAGTTTTCGCAATTTTTGGTGTATGTTAGCCTAAGTATTTCTCGAGATTTGATTCCTGAGTCTCCATTTGGCCCCCAAATTTTGGTTGTAACGTGACCACAAGGCACAGTGTGAAGCCTATCATTTCAGTGTCGGCATCCATATTTTACGCATAAATGATAATTTATGATTTTGTAATTTTCGGTGTGTGTTGGCCACAGTTTCTCGAGATTTGTACGACCGTCTCGATTCGGTCCAAAATTTGGGCGTGCACAACCTACCAACCTTTAGCGACGCCCTATCATTTCTTTTTGATCCGCATCACTATTTTTCGCATAAATGAGAATTTACGATTTTCATCATTTTGGTGTATGTTAGCCGCAGTTCTCGAGATTTGATTGATCATCTCGGTTTGCCCCAAATTTGGTACCAAATAGCCTACAAGGCTGGTATTTAGTGCCCTATCATTTCTTTTTATACGCATCACTATTTTAGCATAATGTTGGTGCCAGTTTCATCATTTTCGGTGTATGTTGGCCACAGTTTCTCAAAATTTGATTGAGCGTCTCCGTTTGGCCCCCATTTTTATGCGCATAGCCTACAAGGCTGGTGATGGCGCCCTATCATTTCATTTGATCGGCATCACTATTTTTGCATAAATAAATTTACGATTTTCGTCATTTTCGGTGTATGTTAGCCTAAGTATTTCTCGAGATTTGATTGATTGTCCGTTTGGCCCAAATTTGGCGTGCGCAGCCTACAAAGGCTGGTAACGGGCGCCCTATCATTTTCAATTGATCGGCATCACTATTTTTTCGCATAAATGAGAATTCACAATTTTCGCGATTTTAGGTGTATGTAGCCTGGTTTCTGATTTGATTGGCTAGCCTCCCTAGTTTTGCCCCCAAATTTTGGTACACGCGCAACCTACAAGGCTGGTGATGAGCGCCCTATCATTTCATTTGTCGACATCTTCTATTTTTCGCATAAAATGATAATTTATGATTTCGTTTTCGGTGTATGTTAGCCCATGGATTTCAGTTTGATTATTTGAGTCTCAGTTTAGACCCAAATTTTGGTGTACGCAGCCTACAAGGCTTGAGTGACGGCGACCTATCATTTCATATGATTGGCATCACTATTTTGCATAAATGAGAATTTACGATTTCGCCATTTGGACCAAAATTTTGATTTGTCTGCAACCTAAACACAGGTGACGAAGCGACCTATCATTTCATTTGATCGGCATCACTATTTTCGCATAAATGAAAATTTATGATTTTTGCCATTTTCGGTGTATGTTATTACAGTTTCTCAAGATTTGATTGATAGTCTCAGTTCGGCCCAAACTTTTAGGCATGCTCGCCTCTGAGCCCGGTGTGACGCCACTATCGTTTCATTTGATCGGCATAACCATTTTCATAAATGAGAATTCTACGATTTTTGCGATTTTCGATTATTAATGTTAGCCCTTTAACAACAAAATAAGAAGCTGCCGATATGCAACTCTTTTGATTAGATCTTACATAATGTTGTTAAAGCGTAATATAATTGACGGAAAAAAAGTTCATTAGTGGCACATTATGCCAATGATCCTTAGCTTTAAATTTGGATTATCCGTTTTACATGATTGCTTTTTTTTGTGTATTTTTTCAAGATATATCTATCGCAGTCATTCTACATATTTTCCAATTTTGTTAACAGTTTTAATTAAAAAACTGGTTCTAACGTCCCACCATGGCAGACACCACCATGGCGAGGTTATAGTGAGCGGCCACTACAACCACCAATCTCTAGCATTGTCTTTATCGCATAAGGATAAGCATAGGTGTTCCTTTTAAATTTTCGCTCGCGCAAGAATAGATCGAGGGGCGTTGGGTCTCGGCATAGGTCAGCATGTGTCATCCGATGTCGTAGGTGCCGACAACGCAATGAGCCTATATTGCTAAATTTCAAACTTTTCGGTGTGTGTTAGCCACAGTTTCTCGAGATTTATTGGCCAGTCTCCGTTCGTCCCAAATTTTAGCGAGTGCACGGCCTACCAACCTTGATGTGAGCGCCCTATCATTTCATTATTTTATAACAAAATAATTCAAAATTCATAAATTAGAATTTATGATTTTCGTGATTTTAGGTGTATGTTAGCTCTGCAGTTCTCGATTTGATTCTTGTCTCAGTTAGGCCCCAAATTTTGATTGTGCGCGACTACAAAGCCTTTGGTGACGAGTGACCTATCATTTCATTTTGATCGACATCACTATTTTTGCATAAATAAAATTTTCGATTTTCACAATTTTTTGGTGTGTGTTAGCCCACAAATTTCTCGAGATTTAATCGGTCGAGATCTCTGGTTCGAGTAGCCAAATTTTAACTATACTGCAGGCTATAAACCTTGATGACGAGCGTCCTATCATTTCATTTGATCGGCATCACTATTTTTCGCATAAATGAGAATTTACTTTTAACGATTTTCGATGTATTTTTCTCGAGATTTGATTCACGAATCTCCGTTTGGCGCCAAATTTTATTGCAAATAGCCTACAAGGCACGGTGACCCTATCATTTTTATTTGATCGGCATAACTATTTTTTGCATAAATGAGAATTTACGATTTTCACCATTTGGTGTATGTTGGCCACAGTTCTCGAGATTTGATTGGCCGTCTTCGTTTGGCCCCAAATTTTGCTCAAATAGCTTACAAGGCACAGACGAGCGCCTATCATTTCTTTGATCGGCATCATTATTTTTGCATAATGAAATTTTCGAATTTCACCATTTTCGGTGTATGTTAGCCCACAGTTTCCGAGATTTGATTGGCCGGAGTCTTCGTTTGGCCCCAGTTTTGGCTGCGAATAGCCTACAAGGCACAGTGACGAAGCGCCCTACATTTCATTTGATCAGCATCACTATTTTTTGCATAAATGAGAATTTACGATTTTCACGATTTTCGGTGTATGTTAGCCTAAGTATTTCTCGAGATTTGATTGACCGTCTCCGTTTGGCTAAAATTTTGCAATGCGAAGCCTACAAGGCCTATTGAACGCCTATCATTTCAATTGATCGACATCACTATATTTTGCATAGATGAGAATTTACGATTTTCGGTGTATGTTAGCCTAAGTATTTCTCGAGATTTGATTCTTTGTCTCCATTAGGCCCCAAATATTGGTTGTGTGCAGCCTACAAAGCTTGGTGGCAGGCAACCTATCATTTCATTTGATCGACATCACTATTTTTTCGCATAAATAAGAATTTACGATTTCGCGATATTTGGTGTGTGTTGGCCACAGTTTCAGTTTAGCCCGACCGTCTCAGTTCGGCCCCAAATTTTGGCTATGCACAGCTGCAAACCTTGATGACGAAGCGTCCTATCATTTCATTTGATCATCACTATTTTTTCGCTTAAATGAGAATTTACAATTTTACGATTTTGGTGTATGTTAGCCCACAGTTTCTGAGATTTGATTCTTGTCTCAGTTAGGCCCCAAATTTTGGTTGTGCGCAGCCTACAAATCCTGGTGATGAGCGACCTATCATTTCATTTGATCGGCATCACTATTTTTCGCATAAATAAGAATTTATGATTTTCGCGATTTTTGGTGTATGTTAGCCTACTAATTTCTGAAGTTTATTAGTCTGGTTCATTTTAAATTTTGGCGAGTGCACGGCCCTACCAGCCTTGATGACGAGCGCCACTATTATTTTTGATGCGCATCACTGTTTCGCATAATGAGTGCGATTTTCATCATTTTCGGTGTATGTTAACCTTGAATTTCTCGAGATTTGATTGGCTAGTCTCCGTTTGGCCCCAAATTTTGCTCTGTGACCTACAAGGCCTATTAGCAGAACGCCCTATCATTCCAATTGAGTGACACTCACTATTTTTGCATAAATGAAATTTACAATTTTCGCAATTTTCGGTGTATGTTAGCCCACGGATTTCTCGAGTTTGATTGAACGTCTCCGTTTTGCCTAAATTTTGGGCAATGCGCAGCCTACCCAGCCTTGATAGCGAAGCGCCCTATCATTTCTTTTGATCTAGTATCACTATTTTTTCGCATAAATGAATTACTATTTTCATCATTTCGGTTGTATGTTGGCCCAAAGATTTCTCGGATTTCGGTTGGCGATCTCTAGTTTTGGCCCCAAATTTTGCTGCGCACCAACCTACAAGGCTGAGTGATGAGCTCTCTATCATTTCATTTGATAAACATCACTATTTTCACATAAATGAGGGTCTACGATTTTCGCCATTTTCGGTGTGTGCGCCCACAGTTTTCTCGAGATTTGATTAGAGTCTCCGTTTGGCCCCAAATTTTGTGATCTTGTGACCTACAAGGCCCTATGCTTGAACGCCCTATCATTTCGGTTGATCGACATTTCAATTTTTCGCATAAATGAGAATTTATAATTTTTCGCGATTTTCGGTGTATGTTAGCCACAAATTTCTCGAGATTTGATTAGTAATCTCGTTTGGCCCAAATTTTAATTGCGCACACTGTAGCCACCAAGTCCTAGTGAAGAGAGCCCTATCATTTTATTTGATCGGCATTTCTAATTTTCGCATAAATAAGAATTTATAATTTTGCGATTTTCGATTAACCATGTTATCCACAGTTTCTGGTTGATTAACCGTCTCCGTTTGGCGCCAAATTTTAGATGTGCGGCCTACAAGACCCGGGTGACAAGCGACCTATCATTTCATTTGATTGGCATCACTATTTTTCCATCAATGAGAATTTACGATTTTAGCCATTTCGATTGTATGTTAGCTCAGGATTTCTCGAGATTTGATTCTGTCTCCGTTCGGCCCAAAATTTTGAATGTACGATACAAAGCTTGGTGACGAGTGACCTATCCATTTCATTTGATCGGCATCACTATTTTTCGCATAAATGAGAATTTACGATTTTCGCCATTTTCGATTGTCATGTGTACAGTTTTCAAAATTTGATTGATAGTCTCAGTTCGGCCCAAACTTTTTGTTCTCTTCCTAAAGGCACAGTGACGGGCGTCCCTGTACGTTCCATTTGATCGAGAAACTAACCATTTTTTACGCACAAATGAGAATTTACGATTTTGCGATTTCGGTGTGTGTTAGCCTTTTAATAACAAAATTAGAATTTGTCGAGATGCAACTCTTTTGATGGGATCTTACATAATGTTGTTAAAGCTGTAATATAATTTCCGGAAAAAGAGTTCATTAGTGGCACATTATCTTAATGATCATAACTTTAGGAGTTTTGGATTATCCGTTTTACATGATTTTCATTTTGTGTATTTTTGAGATATATCTTGGACAATTTGCATAAAGTGTTTAAGTGAGCAATTTTCTCAAATATGCCTCTATCGCAGTCATTCAGCAGTTTCCAATTTGGTTAACGAGTTTTAATTTAAACAATGGTCCTAACGACCCACCACTATAACCGACACCACCATGGCGACCATAGTGACCCGATACTTTGCAACCACCAATCTTTAGCATTGTCTTTATAGCGTAAAGGATAATCATAGGTGTTTTCTTTTAAATTTTGGCCTCGCGCGAGGCATTAATCAAGGGCGTTGGGTCTCGGCGCAAGTCGGCATGTGTCAATCCCGATGTCGACGGTCTGTCGACACAGGCATGAGTCCGCCTATGTTGCTAACTTTAAAAATTTCGGTGTGTGTGTTGGCACGGATTTCTCAAGATTTGGTGGACCAGTCTCCTTCGGCCCCAAACTTTTGGTTATTACTGCCTACAATAATATAATCATTGCATATGGCGGGAACAATCTCTTCAAGCGAACCATGAATTTTATTATTTTTGCAAATTTAAAATGATGGATCTTTTTTCATAAAATATAAACTTATAACTCAAGTTTTACATTTAAAAAAATTGAAATCCGTCGCATGTCCAAAACGATGATTTGATGCGACTTCACATCACATGTCAAAGCATAGAGTTTAATTTAAAATTCAAAATCCAAAAAGATAAAAAAATTAAAAAAATTAAAAATATTTTTAAATTTAAAATTAAAAAATGATATCGTGCGTGAAATTATAATTCTCAATTTAAATCCTCAAGCAAATCAAAAAGAATTGAGAAGAGCATGTCTGTGCTACGTAAAGATTGCTCGATTTTGACCAAATGATCGACATCCGACAACGATGATGTAGTACAAGGCTTCAGGGCATGCCGACCTTACGAAAGATAGTAAAAGTGTCTTTTAATTTATATCCAGCAAATTGCTATTTTTCTTTCGATGTGAGACAAAAGCGTTCATCCGTTTCTCATTCACAACAACCTTTTAACCCAAAATTTATGGGATCAAACTCGTTCGCACCAAAATATTCAACAATTAAAAATTTTATAAATCTATTTGGATGTCCTTATATATTCCATCTTAAACATTATATATTCAATTCTTTTTACTAGATTTTTTTAATATTAAGGTGGATTTTTTCCTTCGGAGAAAAAAAAGTTTTCTCATCTGGTATCCTTTATGCATAAATTCTCGACTAATTTGAATATGTGTCGTGTAAGGTATTAAAGAAATATTTTCTATTAGAATTATCTTTATATCCAAAACTTAAATATGAAACCTCTAAGTCAAGAATAGAGAGATTTTATCCATCACTTTGCAATCATGAATTTTCGATACTTATATTAGGGCTCGATTCAGATTCACACAATGTAAGTTTCATTAAAAGGGGAAACGCTTCCTATTAAGATTTTATTTTAATTTGAACACGAGTTTTAATTTAAGTGGGAAAAGATCCTAACCAATCAACATAGGACCCCCTCAACTAACCTGAATATGTGTCATATAAAGTCTATGAAAGGAAAAATATTGCCTATTAGAATTATTTTCATACCTCTAATTAAGAATGGAGAAATTTTATTCATCACTTTGCTGTCCTTGATTCTTCCATTACATTGAAGTAACTTTGCTTCTTACTTGATGTCACAATACTTGTATTAGACTCGATTGATTCACGCAACATAAAATTTCATTAAAAAAGAAAAAACTTCCTACTAAGATTCTTTCATATTCAAAATTCCAATGCGAATCATTATTAAGAATGAAAAGATATTATCTATCAATTGCGATCACAATTTCATGATCTGTTCAATTAATTATCATATGAAACGTGCTTGGTTTTTTAATAATTAACATATGGGGTCTCGTAAAATATTGTCCATAGAAAATTTGCTACTATAAAAGCGTTCAAATATAAGTCAAATTAATCCTTGCTGGTTTAATTTGGTATGTCTCTTTTTGTCTATTTTCTACTGAAAAATCATTTAATTTGTCTTTGGCTTCTCAAATAATTATACTCTCACGCATTTTAATTTGTTTATCTTACTTTTTTCTTAATTTATTTTAAAAAATATATTTTTGTAACTTTTTAATTTTAATTTTACATACGTCATATTTAAAATCACAAGATTAAGTGATATTTTTATAGATTCCTCATATATTTAAAATTGAAGTTTCTTTGGACAAGTATTTAGTTTCTTTAGTTGTATTGTTTTTCTCATAAACATGAAAACCCCACAAATTGTTTAAAACTATTAAAAAAATTCAATTGTTGCTCCTATCTTACCAAATGGGCAAATCGTGGTGCATAAGCCAAGATATCGGAGATATCCTAAGGCTAAAATTGACAAATCGCATATGTATGTCAATTTTATAGAGGCTTCGAGATATTAGATGAAGCTTTAGGAAAAGGTTAAATTCATTATGCATCCTTTAAAAGTTAGTCGTTTATGCCCTTTGTCGTTACTCAAAGGGGTCATCTATACCGTATTTTTCATGAGACTCAATTATTATACAATCTTATCTAATGAGCAAATCATCTTTCTGACGAGATAATAGGAATAATCTAAAGTGAGCAGTGACAAATCGCATATGTCCATGTCAATTTATAAATAAATATTTGTGATTACAAATTTTCAAATACACATAATTTTATAAAGATGCGCTAGTCACAATAGTAGTAACTAGTTATTGTTTAATATAATCATTTCATATGTACAGACAATCTCTTCAAACCAACCATGAATTTTATTTTATTTTATTTTTATAAAATTTAAAATGATGGATCTTTTTCATAAAATGTAAACTTATAAGTCAAGTTTTGCATTTAAAAGAAATTGAAATCGCAGATTTGGAAATCAATTCGCATGTCCAGACGATGATTTGAGATCATAACTTCACATCGCATGTCTTAACGCAAGTTTAGTTTAAAATCACAAGATTCAAAAAATTTCTTTACTTTCTTAAATTAGTATCAACTCAAAACCTTTTTAAATATAAAGTTAAATGATATCGTCGTGTAATTATAATTTTTAATTTATTTCCTCAAGCAAATTAAAAAGAGCGAGAAGGAGACATACTGTGCTACCTCAACATTGCTCGATTTTGAACAAATGATCGACATCCAACAGTGAAGTGAGTACAAGGCTTGTAGACGCCTCGGCTCTTTCGAAGATAGTAAAAGTATCTTTTAATTTATATCCATCAAATTGCTCTTTTTCTTTCGATGTGGGACAAACATTTATTCATTTCTCATATTCACAACTTAACCAACGAACTCATGTGGACACTCCTCAGCCCGAGGACAATCTCTCAAATACACATGTTGATCTTTTAACCCAAGAATTATGGGATAAAGGAGTTCGCACCAAAGTATTCAACAATTAAAATCTTTATAAATCAATTTGGATGTCCTTATATATTCCATCTTAAACATTATATATTCAATTCATTTTACTATTTTTTCTTTAATATTTTATGTTGGTTTTTTTCCTTCGGAGACAAAAAAAATTTCTCATTCGGTATCCTTTATACATAGAGATTCTCGACTAACTTGAATATGTAGTATAAGGCCTATTAAAGAATATTTTCTATTAGGGTATTTTTATGCCGAGCTTAAATATGGAAATCTCTAATTAGAATGAAGAGATTTATCCATCCTTACAATCATGGTCTTCGTGCTTGTGTGGGAGCCTCGATTTAGATTCACGCGATGTAAGATTTCATTAAAGACGCTTCCTATTAAGATTTTTCATTTTGAGAACTTGTACATGAGTCTTTATTTAAGTGGAAAAATCGCTCAATCAACATAGGATCTGACTAACTAAATGTGTGTCAAATGAAGTCTATGAAAAGGAAAAATATTTCCTATTAGAATATTATTTTCATACCTCTAATTAAGAATGGAGAAATCTTATTCATCCACTGCAATCGCAGTTTCCTGATCTGTTCAAGTAACTTTTTGCTTCTTACTTGATATTACTTTAATTTCTTTAGTTGTATTGTTTTTCTCATAAACATGAAAACCCCACAAATTGTTAAAACTATTAAAAAAAATTCAATTATTATACAATCTTACCAAATGAGCAAATCGTAGTGCATAAGCAAGATATCAGAATATCCTAAGGCTAACATTGACAAATCGCATATGACCATGTCAATTTTATAAAGGGAAAAAACTCAGATATTCCATTGAACTTTAGAAAAAGGTTCATTCATGTCATCCGTTAAAAGTTGGTCTTATTTATGCCACTTTCGTTACTCAAAGGGGTCATCTATGCCATTATTTTTTAACAGACTCAAAACCTGATTTTTGAAAACCAGATTGGAGAGGTGGCAACATTTTAGTAGGCCAAGTCAATTAAAAATCCACCTATTAAACTACTCATCCAACCTAAATCTACCCGATCCATGATCATTAAAACCCATAAATTTTTAACCCGACCCACGATAAACCCCATCATCTTCTTCTTCTTTTTTCAAAGCGCCTCTTCTTTGTCCGTATTTCTTTTGGTAAAAAACCATCTTCTGAATCTTCTCCACTGACTTCCATTTATCTTCTTTATGATGACTCATATCTTTAAAAATTCATGATTTTTTCTATATGTAATTCTTACATATCTATGCATAATTTTAGATTGGGTTTCAAAAAAAAATTTTATATTATTTGATCGGTAAATTTGTTAGTACTTTTACCAAAGTTTTGTGATTTTTTATGTTTATTCTTGTGGATATTTGAAATTGGATCGAGATTTTATGTTTGTGAAGAAAGATTGTATTTTTATTATGTTTAGTTTTGTGGGTATTTCGGATTGAATGAGGTTTCATGTTTTTGTTTGCTTTCTGATGTTTTTAAGAATTTTGTTTATGTATTTTGTAAATTGAACAAATTAACCTTTTTTTGTGTGAAAGATTGTACCTTTTTCGTGTTTAGTTTTGTGGATAGTTCAAATTAGACGAGATTTATGGCTCCTTTTGTGTATCGTGGTGTTGTCTTGGTAATTTTTGTGTCTAAATTTGTGTTTATATGAAATTTAATCAGATCCACTTTTTATTTTTTTTATTCTATGTTTTTGAATTTGTATATTTGTATTACCTTGACTGAATGAGACGAGGAAAAGGATCGGAAAAGAGCTCAAACTCGAAATGGTAAAGGCAAAAAGAAGATGATGGAGTTTATCGTGGGTCGGGTTAAAAAATTTGTGGGTTTTAATGGTTATGGATCGGGCAGATTTATGTTGGATGGATAGTTTAATTGGTGGATTTTTTAATTAACTTGGCCCACTAAAATGTTGTCACCTGTCCAATCTGATTTTGAAAAATCAATTTTTGAGTATGTTAAAAAATAATGGCATAGATGGCCCTTTTGAGTAACGACAGTAACATAAATGAGCCCAACTTTTAATGGTTTGCATAGATGAATCTTTTTCTAAAGTTCGATGGCATATCTGAGCTAAATGTTTGCGATTACAAATTTTCAAATACACATAATTTTATAAAGATCCACTAGTCAACAATACTAGTAACTAGTTATTGTTTAATATAATCATTTCATATGGCACGAACAATCTCATCAAGTCAAGCATGAAATTTATTTATTTATTTATTTATTTTACAAAATTTAAAATGATGGATTTTTTTTCATAAAATATAAACTTATAAGTCAAGTTTTACATTTAAAAAAAATTGATATTGCGATTTGAAAATCAATTTGCATGTCCAGACGATGATTTGAAATCATGACTTCACCTCACATGTCCAAACGCAAGTTTAATTTAAGATCACAAGATTCAAAAATCTTTTTTACTTTTTTAAACTCTGTATCAACTCAAAACCCTTTTATATTTAAAGTTAAAATGATATCGTGCGTGAAATTAAAATTCTCCATTCATATCCTCCAGCAAATTAAAAAGAACTGAGAAGGAGACATGCCCTGTGCTACGTCAAGATTGCTCGATTTTGATCAAATGATCTGACATCCGACAATGATGACGTAGTACAAGGCTTGCAAACGCCTCAACTCTTTCGAAAGATAGTAAAAGTGTCTTTTAATTTATATCCATCAAGTTGTTCTTTTTCTTTCGATGTGGGACAAACGTTCATTCGTTTCTCATTAACTACTTAACCTTTTAACCCAAGAATTATGGGATCAAACTCCGTTCGCACCAAAATATTCAACAATTAAAATTTTTATAAATCCATTTGGATATCCTTATATATTCCATCTTAAACATTATATATTCAATTCTTTTTTCTATTTTTTTCTTTAAAATTCTATGTTGGTTTTTTCCTTCGGAGACAAATTTTTTTTCTCATCTGGTATACTTTATCTACATAGAATTCTCGATTAACCTGAATATATGTCGTATAAGGTCTATTAAAGAAAAATATTTTCTATTAGAATTATCTTTATACCAAAAACTTAAATATGAAACCTCTAATTAAGAATGAAGAGATTTTATCCATCCACTGCAATCATAGTTTTATGATACTTGTATTAGGGCTCGATTCAGATTTACGGGGTGTAAGGTTTCATTAAAAGGGGAAACGCTTCCTATTAAGATTTTTTTTCATTTTCAGAACTTGTACCTGAGTCTTTATTTTAGTGGGAAAAGACCTTAACCAATCAACATAGGACCCCCGACTAACCTAAATGTGTGTCAAATAAAGTCTATGAAAGAAAAAATATTTCCCATTAGAATTATTTGCATACCTCTAATTAAGAATGGAGAAATTTTATCCATCTACTGCAATCGCAATTTCCTGATCTGTTCAAGTAACTTTTTGCTTCTTACTTGATATCATGATACTTGTATAGGGCTCAATTCAGATTCACGCAACATAAAATTTTATTAAAAAGGAAAAAACTCCCTACTTATAATATTTTTTCATATTCAAAATTTAAACGTGAATCATTGTTAAGAATGAAAAGATACTATCTATCGATTGCAATTATAATGTCATGATCTGTTGAATTAATTATCATATGAAACGTGCTTGGTTTTTTAATAATTAACATATGGGGTCTTAAACAATATTGTTCATAGAAAATGTGCTACCATAAAATGTGTCACGCCCCGAGCCTACACCCTGAACATAACACGATACTTGAAATCACAAGTGACTCAAGTCAACCCCTGATTTATAATGCACTGATATTCTGAGTAAAATATGCACAATGGAAATTTTGAAGTAATAACATAACGACATTTTTATGAAATTTTAAGATAAACTTAAATCATGAAATCTAAACATCTGCAGTCTGAAAGCCTTCTAATTAATGAGTTACTGGGATAAGTCCCCATCTAACTCTAAGTCTAAATAAAAACTGTAATCTAACTGTAAGAAAATGAAATAAGGTACTCGAATGATGAGGACACACACTTCAACTGCGGCTGAGGAGGATCTGAATCGTGGTGGCTAACGCTACTGAGTCTGGGAACCTGCAGCTGTATCATGAAACGATACAGCATAAAAGTGTGCGTCAATACTTTGAATGTATTGAGTAAGTAGGAGAAAGCATAACTGAAATACAAAGTCTGAACTGAAATGACACGTAATGACCAACAAATAAGCTGAACTGATCTACTGATATAAACTGAAATGGTCAAGATGACCCTGTCTGATGGTCAAAGTCATGCCCTAAGTCTAAAGATTTTGAGTCTGAGATGTTGTACTGAACGGAGTTAAACTAATGGAACTAGAACTGAACTGAACTATTTATTCTAGACTGGACTGGACTGACTAGTGGGAGAGTCTATAACCGACATATAACCACGTGAGCTAGACATGGAGTCCGATATATACATCCCATCGGTAGGACCCAATATACCTTGTCGAGGTATAAAGGCATGAACTAGGTGATCACAAATGTTTGGGGCCAATCAGGCCAAGTAATACTGTAACCTCTGGCAACATAGTTTTGGGGACTTGGGTGCGCTGGAACCTCTGTCCGCCGAGTGCTAAGTCCTACTCCCACTGGAAAACCTATACTGAACTACTAGGCTGATAGCTCAAAACTGGGGTCCAAAACTAGTCAGGGATATATAACTGAAAGTACCCTAAGAGTCTTATTGGACCATATTCTGAAACTAGATTCTAGACTGGTCATAGATGTTTATCTGGAAGCGTCGTAACCGTCTAAGAACAATTGTAAACTGAATTGGGGTCCTAGGGCTGGTCAGAGTTATATATCTAGAATGTCATGACTGCCTAATGGACCAATAAACTAGATTCTGAGTCTGATTCTGAAACTGGGAGGCACCACTGACATCTTGAAAAAAGACTAAAGTCAAACTGATCAGTTGACAATTTCTAAAGAGATTCTACGTTCCAACTGGACTGAGCTACTAAGCAGCTAATAGAGAACTCGACTCATTCCAATAGCTCGGGAATTTCATAATATGGCAAAATCTCAAGAATTAAAGAAATCTCATCCAACAAGGTTAAATCATCTTATCAATGGAATTATTTGTTCATCATATATATATATATATAAAATAAGAATTACAAGAAAAATCAGCCCAAAACATACTTCATTCACTAAATGGGAATTTATAAGCAAATAACCTTCACGCGAGAATTTAGGGCTTTAGTTCATTTTTGTACGAACATGACAATTTAATTAGGAACTGATGAAGATATGAACAATCAATATGGATATTATTCCAGGTGAAATTAACGAAAATAACATGAAATCTATTTGTATTCAAAAACTCAGGGCTAAAACTGATAGAGAAATTATGGGAGGATTTTGGGGGACACAAGGGAAGAACAATTTTCCTTGTTGAATTTCTATATACCTGGCTAAATTTTCTCGGAGAAAGAAGCCTGAATGACTACAATTGGTGAGGAACCCTATACCTTGCTTGAGAGCTATTCAGAGAAGACTTACGCAAATTTTTCTGAAAATCTGAGCGGGAATGAGGGGGAAAACTGTGTAACCCCTCTAAATCCCTTCAAAATAATTCTAAAACGACGTAGTCTAGAGTCTAGGAAAATAGAAAATTACTAAATAACCCTTAGAAAATCACTGGAAAAAACTGTCAGTTGACCCTAACGGGTGACCTAACGGATTGTGGTGACTGACCATGACTTGTGGTCACCAATCATGGACCACATTGTCTCACTTATGAAGATCCAACACTAAGCTTAGTGACGAATCACTTAACGAGTCGTTGCCACTGATGACGACTCATGGTGACACTTGTTAGGTACACTGCCTAACAACTGACTAGGGCTGGTAACGGGGGATATAACGAGTCGTTACAGGTGACCACGAATCGTGGTCGCCACCCGTCAAGTACACTGCCTGACTCAGTAATTTCTTGACCCAGGCCTGACCATGAGTGACCTAACGGGTCGTGGTCAGTAACCATGACTCGTCAGGTCTCCCATTGAGTATATTATTTCTCACTTACCAATACTTACTCCTCATTCTTACGACTGACCTAACAAGTCGTTAAGTCTCATAACGACCCGTTAGGTGAGTGTCGTCCTGTAGCATTTCTGCAGATTTTTCAAATTTTTCTGATTTAAGTCCCCGATCTAGATTTTGAGTTTTTGGGACATTACAAAAGGATTTAAATATAAGTCAAATTAATCCTTGCTGGTTTAATTTGGTATGTATCTTTTTGTCTGATTTTATATATACTGAAAATTCTTTT
This sequence comes from Datura stramonium, assembly GCA_018107945.1. NCBI lineage: Eukaryota > Viridiplantae > Streptophyta > Magnoliopsida > Solanales > Solanaceae > Datura > Datura stramonium. The sequence goes on from JACEIK010001313.1 coordinate 44,143, forward strand.
GTATTTGGCCCCTCAAATAATTATAATATGTAGTTGGAATAATATATTTTATGATTAATACCATAGGCACCCAATTTTAAAAGTCCTGTTATTTCGTCATGCTTTAT
>JACEIK010001313.1:63807-100527 GCA_018107945.1 Datura stramonium
ATATACAAAAAAATTTAAGATATTCTTTTTACTTGCATACCAAACACAAGAAAATAAGTAAGTAATCACTTATTTTAAAAAAAACATTTGTCTTTATACCGAACACATCCAAAGTCTCTACTAGTGTGATTACTAGTGAGAATGTACCAACTTGATTGGATCCTTGTTGGGCTTGAGACCTTAACTGTTTTTCTGGAATTCAAAGCCCATCTAGCTGCATTAAACTCGAAGTGTACAGATAGCCCATTTTGAGACTACCATTTAAGCCATAGCCAAAATAAAAATTTGTAAATTTAGCAACTTTGAAACACCTTCAGAAATTGCTCATAAAGCTTGGCCGTCATTTTTGCTTGAACTTCAGAAACTTATGCAAGAAGTCTAAATATATATGACAGAACTTCAGATATTCAATTTTTTTGCTTCAAATTTTATGCTTTCAGGTTCACAAACTTTAAATTCACTAACCTAAGAGATAAAAATAAACCACATAAAATTCAGATCAGTTGTGCGAGGCACAAAATATAAAAAAAAGAAAGAAATCATTTAACTCTACGTAGCGGAGTGAGCTTATTTTAGTCTTTATGAATATTATCCTAAATGAGATATTTTCCTAAATGGATCTATACATGATGAAAATCTTATATATTGTACTTCTCCTTATTTTATTGGTATACACATGTATATATATGTTTTTGTGTTTATCCCGCTATTCGGGAAGATGAAATTTACATATGGGGTGTGAGTAAGTTTTTACCGACTCGTAATTGTGCACTTTAGACCTAAAAAAACAAAAAAGAAACTTTCAAATGGACACAATGTAACTGGAGCTACTACTTTGCCAAAAGGCAAGTGAAATACATCAATCTTATGGTTAATATCAAATTTGCTTTGGGAGTGTGAAATAGGCAGACGGGGAATACGTAGTCGAATGATCATTAAGATTTTCTGAACTAATTAGATGGGCTACCTCAAATTTGAAGCTCATATTCAAATCGGAAATCAACATATCACCTGCACATACAACTTCTATAAACATGACTATTTCCTTTCAACTTTTCACTTACAAGATAGTCTTAAACCAACAACAACAACAACAATCCAGTGCAATCCCACAAAATGGGGTCTAGGGGGTACAATGTACGCAGACCTTATCTCCACCTTAGAGGTAGAAAGGTTGTTTTCGGTAAAATAAATTGATACTTTTTTGAGTTTAGTTTGATTTAATTTGGTTCTAAACTTTTGAAAATAGATAATAATTGATTTGGTTTTGATAAATAAAATTAAAAAAAAATCAAATCAAATCAATAAATTATATATATAATTTTTAAAGTGAATCGGGAATTTAAAATAGGGTGAGTCATTTGATTATGATTCTGCCACGTGTTCCTCCGTTAGAATAAAGGGCAAATTTGTACACAAGTATGATGAAATTGATACATTTAAACCGAATGTATAACGAGGAGTATATTTAAATTATTTCTAATAATATAAACGTATATTTGACCCTTTCTGTATATTGATTTCGTCTAGCCTATCCGAAAAGTGTTAAAATACAAGTCTACAAGAATGTATACAGAATCATTTAAGAATAGATATTTTGTAACAATCACTTTATTTCTATTTAATGACTGATTTATTTATTGATTTAAATGACTAGATTAATGGCTCATTAAGTCTTTTTTCTAATGGCCAAGTTAATGGCTTCATTAACTTATTCTTCTCCTTTTGTTTTCTCGGTAATTCTGCTTGTGCAAACTTCAAAATTTCAGCGACTAGTGCAAGTGTTTGAGAATGCTTTGAAACTAGCTTAAAGAGCGATCGATTTAAATAATTTGTATCACAATCGGATCGAAATCGCTTTCAAGATAGTAACTTGCCACGATACGATATTTTTCCTCATAATTTTATTACTATTTTATTTCTATTCAGTATCAATATTACACTATTTTTCTAACCCCTTTATCACTTATCATGCTGTTATAAACAAATAGGTTAGGAGAGAGACCAACTTGAACATTTGCCGATACCTGCAAAGTTTCATTTGCCTGTGAACTTCTACTGCTTTTTCAAGATTCTCATTTTTATAGCTACTGTTCGGCTGTCTGATGACTACACGCAAGTGCACATGGTCGAACAAGTAGTAAGTGGCTCAAGTAAGCCAAGTATCGATCCCACAGGGACTGGACTTAGACTCGCAGGGCAATCACCTCAAGTGTCAATTTACGTAACTCTAAAAATGAGGACAACGGTGTGAATGAAAAGTTTCTATATTTTGTTATCTAAATTTATACTAAGTCTAAATGAATATACAGTAGTCGAACTAGGGATAGAGCATGCGAGGCTAAATGAACATGTACGAAACTAATTATTAACATACATGGTTTATCTTTTCTCGGTTGCTAGTCGGAACTTATGCCTATGGATTAAGTATTTAACCCAACTTACGTCCTTGAACCTTCCACCTACATTTTGCGATAAGAAGAAATTCATGTTCTAGCCATACGGCTTAGATTCACACTTGACTAATCGACTTTCGGGGTATATTTCTATCACGAAGGTAAATCGGTCTCAATTTTCCCAAACAAAGAACAGATCATATCCTATTAATTCATAACTTTCCGGTTTCGTGCCTCTCGGGTGGCTTAGGACTTTAGTTTACATTAACATTGGCCGAACATTAATGCAGTAAGAGCAAAATTAATAGAACAACCATGAAGAAAAGATGAAAAAACTAAATAATCTTGTTACATTTCAATACAATTGTTCCTAACCCCGAAGCCAGAAATGGAATTAGCCACTCATTTGTGTGGATTAAACATCGTTAAATAGGTGTAAAATCATACAAACAATTGAAAGAAAGAAGAAAGGGATAGAGAAAACCCTAAGAATTTCCGTCCTCCCAGCCACTTTTGTAACCCACGTTCTTGCTCCACCAAGTCGAGAATATGTGAAAATAAACCTAGTGTGCTATTTATATTAGTAGAAATTTTCCGAATGACAAGCAACGTGTCACGGAGTGCCTGGCAGCGGGCATTGCCTCAGTGACCACCAGCCCAAACGCGGAGGCCTTACAAAATGCCCAAAGATCAACCTTAGGCGGCACCACACGCGTTGGCGGCGTGTCACGGCTGCCTGGGCGCAGCGATGGCACGTCACTGTCGCGAGAGGTGGCTGGGTGACACGGCTGTGTGGTGATGTTTGTGCCTCTTTGCTTTGTACGCACGCATGCACGGCATTGGCGTGGCACGGCGGCCAGGCGCGGCACACGCACGGCGTGGCACGGCCACTGCAGCGCGGCCGGCTCTGCCATGGCCTCTCCTTGCAAAACCTTTCGCCGGGTGCTTGAGCTCGATCCTTTTTCGCTAAACTTCTAATTTAGTTCTAAATAATTCGCCTACAAAACAAGGACTAATCATGTTGGTTAGCACATATAATCACATTTATATAAAATTACATGAAAATGTATAAAATAACCCAGACAGCACGACTAATTCAAGTTGTGAAGTGTATCACGGGCATGATATTTTTGCCTAGTGATCGGCTACCATGGCGGATCTATGTGGACCTCATTGGGGTTTAATGTGCGTTTAACAATATTTTTCGATGAAACGATATCGATATCATGTGTATAGGTTTGAATAACATGTATCTCCCATGGTGATGCCAGTCATCTTTAAATTTTGAGTTCACCTGCATACATCTATACCCTTCCATCAATCTTGCCTTAATGCCTCAATCGTGGAAAACTCAATAAAATTGGTGGTGTAAAGTCGATTTAAATTTATTCTATTATATTATGTCAAGCAATACGACAATCAGAATAAATTACTCTAGAAACTATATCAATCTTAGGGGACAACTCAATAAAATTGGTGGCCTAAAGTCGATTTTAAACCGTATTTCACAATATACTATATCAAAAAAATACGACAATCATAATAAATTACTCTAGAAACTGTATCAGTTGAAGAGAGTTTGTCATGAAGATGTGATCTTATCCACAGGGTCAGGCCTCATGCTTGAGTTGAGGCAATCCCGAGAGACAAACAGATTTGGTTCCCAGAGGTCATGCTTTGTCTTTGCTTGACCCGGTGTGGTGCGTGTTCTGACTGTGCTCACCGCTCCACCAGAAATTCCTACGCCCCTACCGTACTCCCGGCTTGGTAGTTTCACGTTTATCGAGGATTGATCCACAGTTTGGCTGTGATCTTTTTAGAATTCATTAGGTCACGGGTTAAACCTTAACACCACATGTGGGGTTAAGTCAAAGCACCGATGTGAATATGTCTTTTAATATATATATATATATATATATATATATATATATTTAAATCCTTAGAGAGAGAGTTGTGGTTTATGATTTTAGATTTTAGGATAACAATCTTGAGAATTCCGTATATTTAAGCTTACATTCCTACTTATATAACATTATAGATATTTGATGTTTCTCATAATGAATCAATTGCGAAATAACGAGATATTTTAAAAAATTAATTAAAATATACGTAAGTTAATTCAATTGATCATCCTGACGGTGGAGTTGGTAGATTAAAGTGCCAAACAAAGAAAATTCGCACTAATTAATCTCAACCATTCACGTAGAACTATCTCAATGGAATAATGATTGTTATAAAAGTCATAGTGTCATTCCATGCCTAATTATTCATAGTCCAAAAAATTTAGTAAAAGAAGAAAGTGAGCAACAAAAGACTATTCAATGTGATGTGATAAAATAATCAAAGTATAGTGGATTACTTTGAATTGACTGGATCGTTTGGTAAAGCTGCATTATTAGATTAGTTTTGGATTAAAATTTAGTCTGATCAATATATTATTGGGTTATTCAATTCAACTTAATATATGAATTACTTATACACTATATGGTATATTATCTTATACCAAAAAAACAAAGGAATAACTAATTGTGGGATAACCAATCCTGGATAAGATCCCTAAATGACTAGACTAATCCTCAATCCCTTTTTCCTAAATTTTAACATACAAAAATTTAAAGGGTATAAACGATTCCCTACATTACTAATCCATGTATTACTAATCCACACATTACTTGTCTTACGTACCAGCAAAGTCTCATCTACTTGAGGACTAAAATATAAAGAATTAAAATATATATATATATATATATATATATATAAAATTTTTTTAATTTTTTTAGAAAAAAAAATAGGAGCAAATTTAAGAGATTGTGTATATATGTTATACCTCGTAAATTCTCAACAGGTAAGTGGCCTACTCGCATGTTGGTTAAGATTTTTGAATGCCATACATGCTAGGAAAGGAGTAGGGAAAGGCAGGATAAAAAATCCGTCGAACCATCGCGGAAAGGGCGGGCGAGCCCCTCGCGATGGCTGTGTGCCACGGAGGAAGGAGCCTCCGCGTTGGCTCTGTGTCACGGAGGCCTGTCCGAGCCCAAGTATCGCCCCTCCACTTCGGTTTTAAAGTTATAATTCACATAATTTCCTTGGAAGGTCAGAAGCAGAGGACAAAGTAATTTGATGAATTTTAGTTTACGCTTCATGACGGTCCAAACTCGAATTTATCCACAGATGCAGAGGTATTAGCGGCAAGGAGCATTCTGCGGGTTTAGTTAAGTGAGAAATTCAGTAGGCGAATCGTCGTGCTGCCGAGTTTAGGTAAGTGGAATTGCTCCAAATTAGTATTAATATACTCCTAGCATTAAAGTTAGTATTTCTCCCTCCTGGGCTTTCGAGAAATAGCGGTTTTCGACATTTTTGATAAGCCAAAGTTTGGGCTATATATATGAAATAATATTTTCTGCCAAATATTAGTGTATTTAGTTCTAATTGATATATATATGAATGCGGTTGGGAGAAATAGGAAATGCTGACCGAGCTTCGCTAGTTAGTAGGAAGAAAATCGAGAAACAAAGATATGTAAAGCTAATTCCTACAGCAAGTTAGTAATCAGTACAGTAAATAGCGTGATATATAGAAAAATTCGAAGTCGAATTGAGACCAATATGAGTTTAGCAAGCGTGTTTAGTTAGCAAGCATGTTTATAATGTTATGATGTATGTGGGAATGAGATTAGTAAGCAATATCGGAGCAGTCGAGATAACATCCCAGGATACGTATAGTTAGACGGTCCAGATAATATCTCAAATACGGTATAGCCGAGGCAGTCGGATATCCCGAGATACAACATAATTCGGTATGAGAATCGGTATAACACGAAAGAGTTGAGGAATGAGAAATCGAGAATATAGATAGTATTTCTCAGTTCAAACATATTTGCTATACGTGATTATTGATTGTTGAGACTTGTTTGTGTTATGAGGCACACCCCGCCCAATCCTCGCCGCCCCTGGGTTGGTAAGCATGTCGACCGCGTGAAGTGGGGATACGTCACTCCAGTGGCATGCGGGTCCCTTGATAGGACGAAGATGGGATGAAGCATTCCCATTGCTCCCGAGTGATCGGCATAGCGGTATAGCTTCACCTGTTTGTGCGCTTGCGCTCGGGGACGGAGTACAGAGATACGGACACGGTTACGGTTACGGTACGGGAGTCTCAGGGCTCGAGATACGATTATTTATATCGGAAGGCCATAGCACATTTGGGAGCCCGGGGCGGTAGAGGCCAACTCGTAGTTAGTAGACTAGGGGTGGGCATTCGGTTTTTCGATTTGGTTTTTTAAAATTTGGTTCGGTTTTTCGGTTTCCGGTTTTTCATGTAGTGTAGAACACTTAGACCAAACAATTCGGTTCGGTTTGGTTTTTTCAAATTCGGTTCGGTTCGGTTCATTTTTTTTAATTCGGTTTTTTGGTTATGGGCTAATTAATGGGCTTTTTTTTAACTTACAAAATAAGCTACTTTTTTAATTAAATGAGTTATTTATCTTTTCAAAATTCAAAATAAATTATTGATTATTAAAAAAATAGAAAAGTTAATAGACATATTAAAAATTAAAATTTTTAACTTTTTAAATAAGAAAATAGCGGGATCAATTGGTTTACATTTAGTAGTACATAAATAACATTTGAATTTTTGATAATAAATTTTCTCATATGCTTAATATCCTTATAACAAAACCAATAAAAAGTTAAGGGTCTTTTAAGATTTCAATAATCTATGGTCCTAATTTCTTGTTAAATAAATATTATTATTTTTTTTGTTTTTTTAATTTTTTCTTTTTAATAGTAACGTTTTAATGTTTTTATATTATTAATTTAAAACTATTATAAAATTTGTTATTTTAAAAATATTTTTTCTATCACTTTTTATTTCAATCATAATTTAATTTCCAATTTCATATAACTGACTATCTCAAATGTTTTTTTTGTTTTTTTAATTTTTTCTTTTTTTAATTAAGTTATAATTTTTAAAATTTATAAATTATGAATTTTAACAAGATTTTACATCACAATTGTGTTTTAATTTAAAAAAAAATAAACGAGCAGATTGAAAAGCCAAGAAAAACGGAAATCGAAAAGCGGAATTAGTTCGGTTGGGGTTCGGTTTTCGGTTTTGACACATGCCCTTACATATTAGGCGAGTGAGTGATTTATTTTTGGATGGTTTTGAGGGTATATTAGATTGTTTGTTGGTTGGCACCTTAAAACGCTAAGAGTGGTATTGGTCCTTGCTTGTTATATATATGTATATATATATTATTTATTAGTTGATAGACAGATCGCCACGTCGACGGTATATCTGCCTTACTCTCGATCTGAAAACTGTTTGATTCCTCGGTTCATATATTATTCCTACTATTCGAGTTTCCTAGTTATGTTGTTTATATTCGAGTGTGTTTAGTTTGTTTTGCATACTCGGTACACCGATGTGCGCGCTCGTTTAGTATTGCATTACTTTTTCATGGTACTCATAGGCAGAGCCGATCCTCGTGATTCCGGCCGGCTCATGGTCATCAACTCCTGTCATCGGCTGGCAGACTAGAGGTCTATTTTCTTTCTTTGTTGTGCACTGATGCGGGTAGGTGGGGGCCTGTCCGGGCCATCGCCTCAGTGTCTTAGAGGCTTGCGGATTATGTATATATATCTCCTGTGGTTAGTTGTGCCGGGCGTGTGGGGTCGTGCATATGTTTAGGCACATTTAGTGTTGTTGATTGTGTTGGCGTGTGAGGCGGTATTGATAGTGTGGTGACCTTGCCGGTCACGCGGATGTTCGTATTCATTATATTGAGTTAGAGACCTTCAAACTGACATGATGGCGTAATGACCCGCATAGGTTTTCCTACATGAGTATGATTAAGTTGGGTTTGAAGTTATAGTACGGTGGCTGGCTATAGGCCGGTGGCGGAGGCTGTATTTACGGCCGTTATATAGCGATTGATCACGAATCACGAGTTAGACGACGGGCACCGGATGTGCTTAGAGCTCATTAGTCTAACGATCCAGTCTAATAGGGCACGAGTGCAGTCATACCCCCAAGACGGGCGTGACACGAGATGAGCTCTTAATTCTGCACGAAAGTTCAGCTCACGACCAGCTACTAAAAATATTATCAAATCTGAGTTAGAGCCAGCCAGGCACCAGATGTGCTTAGGCTCAGTAGTCTAGCAGTCCAGGTCCTAATAGGGCACCAGGTGCCAGTCATACCCCCCAAGACGGGGCGTGACACAGATGAGCTCTTAATTCTACCTGGTTCCGCTCCTGACCGCTACTAAAAATATTATCAAAATTGAGGAGAAAACTGACGGACTGAATTGGTCCAAAAAATCGAGGAAAAGCCTATCAAGTCTGTCAGTGTTTACTTTTGTTTTTGTTTTTAAATTATTTTTTAAAAAGATCGGCGAACTGGACAGATTGACCATCATTTTTTTTGCGCAAAAACATGTGAAATTATATATATATATTTTTTAAATGATGCAGTTCCTTGATCTTTTAATAATTTTTAATGAAAACCGCAAGTCTGGATCAATTTTTGAAGTGCAAAATTGCAATAGAAGGATATAAATAAAAAGGAAGAAAGAATTTCATCAAAGAGTATAGTTGAGTGGGTTCGATTCCAGGGAGCTACATATTTGTATATATTTTAAAAAAAACGACGGACAAACCAACCTTGTCCCTCATTTTTTTTAAAATTATATATTAATTTTAAATTTTTTAAAATCGACGGATTAGATCGACTGTCCCTCGATATATACAGACGCTGTCCGTCGGTTCGTCATTTTAGGCAAGTCAAATTCTAAGGCTTATGAGTCTATCAGTTTGCCATCATTTTTTATCAAGACAAGTATTCTGTTCGTCAGTATTAATCCTCATTTTCTCGATATTCTTTTATAGTGCCCCTGGCCATTACCATGTGGAAACATGGGTAAAAAATTCAATTTTTTTTAGCCATGCTTAATCATAGTCCAAAATTTTAAAAGAGGAAGAAGAAGAAAGCAATGAAAGAGCGTGAAGTCTCAAGTTTAAATATCAGCAAAAATAAAAATAATTAGTTACTTTTTATATCTATTCAAGCTTGAGTGTCGCTATCCAAGTTAATGACATGTCCGCTTTGGATCTAGGCATGCACGGATTTATCTGTTGCACTATGTCATATCGAGTTCTAAAAGCATATGTACTATGTGAATTTATCATTATATTTTCATATGTCTAGCTTGATCCACCATTATTAGTTCACGACTTCACACAAAGTTTTTTGATACCTGCCTATCTAATCAAGCCAAAGTTACCCGTTAAACTTGTACTTACCTAAAATAAACAAGCTTGATCCACCATTATTAGTTCACCACTTCACATAGAGTTTTTTCAATATCTACCTATCTATTCAAGCCAAAATTACCGGTTAAAGTTTTGCTTACTTGAAATAAATAAGTTTGATCCACCATTATTAGTTTGCAATTTCACATAGAGTTTCTTGATACCTACATATCTGTTCAAGTCAAAGTTACCCCCTTAAACTCATGCTTACTTGAAATAAATAAGCTTGATCAACTATTATTAGTTTGCGACTTCACACAGAATTTCTGGATACCTATCTATCTATTCAAGCCAAAATTACCAGTTAAACTTGTGCGTACCTGAAATAAATAAGTTTGATCCACCATTATTAGTTCGCGACTTCACCGTAGAGTTTCTTGATACCTACCTATCTATTCAAGTCAAAGTTACCTGTTAAACTCATGCTTACCTGAAATAAACAAGCTTGATCCACCATTATTAGCTCGGGACTTCACACAGAGTTTCTTGATACCTACCTATCTATTCAAGCCAAAGTTACCTGTTAAACTCCTGCTTACCTGAAATAAACAAGTTTGATCCGCCATTATTAGTTCGCGACTTCACACAAAGTTTTCTGATACCTATCTATCTATTCAAGTCAAAGTTACCCATTAAACTCGTGCTTACCTGGAATAAACAAGCTTGATCCGCCATTATTAGTTCGTGACTTCACACAGAGTTTCTCGATACCTGCCTATTAATTCAAGTCAAAGTTACATATTAAACTCGTGCTTACCTAAAATAAACAAGCTTGATTCACCATTATTAGTTTGCGATTTCACACAATTCTTAATATCTACCTATCTATTCAAGCCAAAGCTACCTGTTAAACTTGTGCTTACCTGAAATAAACAAGTTTGATTCACCATTATTAGTTCGTGACTTCACATAGAGTTTCTCAATGCCTACCTATCTATTCAAGCCAAAAATACCAGTTAAACTTGTGCTTACCTGAAATAAACAATTTTGATCCACCATCATTAGTTTGGGACTTCACACAAAGTTTCTCGATATCTACCTATCTATTCAAGTCAAAGTTAGCCGTTAAACTCGTGCTTACTTGAAATAAACAAGTTTGATCCATCGTTATTAGTTCACAACTTCACGCGGAGTTTCTCGTACCTCCCTATCTATTCAAGTCAAAGTTACCCATTAAACTCGTGCTTACTTGAAATAAATAAGTTTGATCCACCGTTATTAGTTCGCGACTTCGCACAGAGTTTCTCGATACCTATCTATCTATTCAAGCCAAAGTTACCCGTAAAACTTGGCTTACCTGATATAAACAAGTGATTGATCAAACAAGTAAGCCAAAGTTATTCGTTAAACTTGTGCTTACCTGATATAAACAAGTAATTAATCTAACGAGCAAGATATCCCGAACACCACAATTAAAAAAGAAAAGACTATTCAATGTTGTAGTAGTGGAGTACTTTGAATTGTGATCCTGATCGACAGTTACAAAGTGGAAATATAGCTTAGATAATTCAGTTTTTTCAGCCATCAGCCTTAAGAGACGTTACTCATTAAGCAAAATCCATTTTTGTCTTCTCTTCTTTGTCCTTTTTATTTTAGTAGAAAAAAACTTCTGGTTCATTTTGTTTACTTTGGTTTTTCTCTTACAAAGAAAGAGAACAGATAGATAATCTGTGGAGCGCATTGATTTATACTGAAAAGCTTCAATCTCTCAATCTCATTTCTGTTTGAGCCCTTCAAACCCAGGTGAATTTTCTGTTAAACCCTTCAAATTCTTGTTTCATTAGTGTAATTTTTAATGGTTTATTTGTTAGGGGAAAGTTAGTCTGAAGAGAACCCAGAAGTTTTCTTGATCTAAAAGGGTTCCCTTTGTTTTTGCTTTTTTTGTAAATCTGGGTTTTCCTATTTAGTTGAAATTCGGGGATTTTGATTTCTGGGTTTTTTCGTTTTTGGGTGATTTTCTGCAGAAGGGTTCAAATTTTTTTATCTCAAGTATAGATGGAGATCGATAAAGCAATTAGAGAATGTGATGACAGAAGATTGAAGACAAAGTATGATAACGCCATTTACGTTATTAAAAGAGCACTGGCTTTGTATCCGTAAGTATATAAATCCATCTGCTTTGTTCTCTCTGTTCTTGTTACTACAGATTTTTGTCAGCGGCCTTAGTCACTTTAACTGATTGTGATACTCATGAATATAGAATCTGAAAAGTTAATGTAGATTCATTTTATCAATGTGAATTATTTTGCTCTGGATGGGAGTATAGCATAGTAATTCAATTTCAAGTTCACAGCATTGTGACGTTAGATCATATTATTTTTGTAGAACTTTATACTATGCTGGCTGGACAATAAAGACACAAGATTTCGCTTTTTGTTTGGAGTTATTGCATTATTAATAAGTTATACTTCCTTTTCTTAATAATGGTGGCGTCAGGCTGGCGTGTGCTCACCTCGACTGTTTTACTTGGTGCTTGCATCCTCCCTCCAAGATCGTAACTTTGGTCTCCCATGGTCAGATGGTCTTTTGTTCACCTTCATCAACTGCAAGTCCACACCCTTAGATTCATAAGCTTCCCTCTAATCCTTATTGTGTTGACTCAGCTGAAATTTCTCAAATATAGAAGAAAATTTGGATGAGTTATTATATTTGGATTCGGCAGAAACATGTGAAACTAACTCCACGATTTGAAAAGATTTAGAAGTGTGACATGTAAATAAAGAATAGTACTATTTAAGTTAATTGACTTTTGGAAAATGGTATATTTTGTCTCTTAGAGAGAGTGGTCCTTTTCCTTTTCCTTCAAAAGATAGGCTAGACAGTGGGTTAAACAAAACAGGAAAGAGGGACTTGCGTCTTAGGAAGTGAGTTGATTTGAGAATTATCACTAATACTCTTCCTTTTTAAGGTGAAGTTGGCTAATCATTTCTCAGCTTACCGCTTTTTGATATTGCTTATGTCCCTCGCTTAACAGTGTCCAAGAGGTCGCGTTGAGCTTTAACGGAGGGAAAGATTCTACTGTAAGTTCTTTATGCGTTTTTTGGTGTTGAAGGTCTAATAGTTTGTTTATCATAACACTTGACCAATACATTGATTCTTGTAATTCAGGTTTTGCTTCACCTGCTGAGGGCAGGCTGTTTTCTGCATCAAGCTGAAGAAAATAATTCAGGAGGAGATGCAGCTGACGGTGGAAAGACATTCCCAATACGAACAATATATTTTGAGAGCCCATCTGCTTTCCCTGAAATCAACTCATTTACTTACGAAGCTGCATCCATGTATGCAAGAAATGCTAGTTTACCTTGACCCCTTCCCCAACGAAATTTCATATAGAGAAGCTGGTATAATGGTGTCCCTGTAGATGATGTCATTTCATTTATTAACCATTTGACCTGATCACCCTTCTTTTGCAGTTATAACATACAAATGGATATTATTAGACTTGATTTTAAATCAGGTCTAGAGGCTCTGCTAAAGGCTAATCCAATCCGAGCTATTTTTCTTGGTGTCCGAATCGGAGATCCTACTGCAGTAAATATTTAGTTAACTATTCCAACTAGTCAATAACTTTCTAAATCTAGACCAGTATGTTCTGTGGCTGACCACTGCTTATGGAACCTACCTTGCAGGTTGGTCAAGAGCAATTCTCACCTAGCTCACCTGGGTGGCCACCTTTCATGAGGGTGAACCCAATCTTGGACTGGTCGTACAGGTTTGACTATGCCTGATACACTCTATACACATGCAAGAGAAGTTAGTAAAATTGATGGTTCATCAAGGTGTATTACAAATTAAGCGAGAACTACATCAAAACAGTTATTCTTAATTATTAGCATAGTGAACATAATAGTGACTAAAAAGTAGATAATCTTTAACTTCAGCATGTGCAAATAAAAGAGGAACTAAAAAGAAAATCTAGCGGTACTCAATCTTATTCTGTTAGACTTTAAAGCATAAAACCAACTAGGATTTAATTATCATCATACCTCGCCATTTTCATCCGAAAGAGACAACGACAAAAAGCTTTTGTAGATTAATGTTAATATACTGTTGATTGATATTCAAGTGAACTCTGTGATTTTTCATGGAAATATTGTTAGAAGTATTTGTAGCTCCAGAATTGGAGGATTTGAAGTGCAAATACTAGCTCTCAAGTCCATTGACAATCTGATTGAGATTAAAGCTTATTTTCTGAGGGAGTATAAGAAAGCAATGGCTGTATATATAGAACAGGATTTTAAACCAATTAATCCAAATGTTGGGTGACTCTAATTATAGGGGAACAATTATGTACTTAAGTGTTAAAGATACAACTTTTGAGGCATTGACGCACAAAAGAGCTGCTTTTCTGGTGAAATGCATGAAGAAAAGGACCCCGAAAGACAGCAGGTCTAAGAGATTATGAAGGAAAAAAAGGAAGAGGTTGTTGATTAATGATATTGCTCCTTACCTACAAAGGATAACCTTAATGTATTATCGGGGACTGGCTTTGGTCTTTGTTTGGTGTTATTTTGCAGTAAGATGCTTAACAGACTCATAGGATGTTAATTGATTAAAACCCAACAATTGACAAGCATAAGACTATTTTGCTTATGGTTCCAATCGACCACTTATCATAATATCAGGGCCAACCCAATGTGAAGGCATCATAGAATGTTTTATTTTCCTTATTGGCGAATTGCAATTATAAAGAAGTGAAGGGCCCATAGGTCCTTGGTTGATATACTTGCTCTCCGTTTCTAAAATAGTTTCTTTCGATGAGGGAGAAGGTGGATGGTAGAAAGAGTTAGAGAATAGAGAGATTAGGCTGAAGGAAAAAAAGAAAAAGAAAAAAAAGAAAAGAAAGAAAAGAAAAGCACCTCTCCCCATTTGAATTTTGTATTTGCTTGTATTTTAAGTGCTTTTATATTGTACTGTACTCTGTTTGACACATATAAATGGGTGCGTTATGGATTCATGGATACATATTTTCTTTTTGTTGTTGAATTCTTATTTTCTGGTACAAGAACCTTTGATCTTGATAGTGTCTTAAATAGCTTCCATTTTTGGATAAGACTATTCCAGCAGTATTGCTCTGTTTCTGGTGATCGTTCCGGCGTCAACATTCTATTTCGATGATCTTTCCAACAACATCACCTTGCTCTGGTGATCATTCTGGCAGCATCATGATTGTTTCGATGTCGTTCTGGTGGCACTGCATCTTTTCTACGACTATTTTTTTCTTGATATAGTAAATCCCATCTTCCAAATGTCCAACCTTCCTAGTTTGGGGTAGAGGGTCTTTTGCTCTAGGCTATCTCTTCTGTGTTTGAGTATCTTAGCAATTCTTTCATCCAGTATTTCTCCATTTTTCTGATCACTTCTCCAGTAATTTCTCTGGCAACAATCTGATGAGCAGAATGCAGAATGTTTGATAAGATTGTGTGCAGAAAATTTGGCAAGTTACCCCGTGTCTGTTTACTTTTCAGTTTTCAGTATTTCTAAAAAAAGCAAACTCAAGTAGGTTTCCTCACCTTGAGTTTGAGAGAGCATGTTAGAATATTAAGTTGTAGCGTAAGAATGTTAGAAGTGTTGAGTACATTAGTTAGATGTTGTCTCACATTTAAACAAAAATAGTATGTACTGTGGGTGACTGCTATAAATATGTGGTTCTCTTGTTTTCTCAGGGTACTGTAGAAGAAAGGGTGTGCTAGTGGTTATCTGTCATAATAGCTTCTTGATTGAAATTAGGAATTATGGCAGTGCAGAAGTGGGTAGGTGGACAAAGAAAAAGTGGGGTAGACTTAGCTGAGGAGGATCATGATGGATGCCAAGTCAGGTAGCCTTAGAAGTACTATAAAGATACTGTACAAGTGGACATAGCTTTTGGAATTGGCAGTTCTTGGGTTGACTTAAATTTTGATGTAAGGCCTCGAAAATCAAGAAGCACAAATCCTTATATTCGTTACAAATTATGGCTTGAATTGAAACAACTCAAACAAATTATGGCTTGAATTCTCTTACATGCTTTGTTTGATGATAAACATTGCCTCAATTGTTGGTCATGGCAAGTGCTGAATGTGTATTTTGCCATTGTATTTAATTGATTAAATATGTCAATGCAGATATACTATAGATTAGAGCTTGTCTTTTACTGATAAAATAGTTCTATTGAATGTTGTTTCACTATCATTTTGAAGCATTAAATGGGATTTTGTTTGCACTTCTGCCCTGGCACCAAGAAATAACAAAGAAAAGTTTAGCCTTGTGAACAACTCAGAAGGTTTGGAATCAAATATATTCCAGCTAAAGATAGAGATGGCCAAACTCTTAGTCTTTATCTCATTTCTTAACACACTATTAGTCATGTGGTTGACATTTTCTTTCAATAACTCACCCTTGTTGAATTGGCTGCATCACTTATTTCACCTTGTTCAGGGTTTTGTATTCCTTTTTAATGGGAAATGTTAATTTAGAATTTTTTAAAATTTGGTTTGCGATGCTTGTGTGTATTTTTAATGATCTTGATCATCCATTTTACTGTTTGTTTCTCCTTTTGGATGAATTAAAATAACTTACCTGCTAAGTTTGTTCTGACAGAGATGTATGGGCGTTCCTATTGGTATGCAAGGTTCGGTACTGCAGTCTTTATGATCAGGGGTAATTTTCTGTTGTGTTACTTCAAAATTTATCACTTGGATTTATCGTCCTGCAATTGCACGAAGAAGATGACTTAATCTTTCCCATTAAGTTTTGGGATATATACTAGTATCCTTATATTGTTGCTGTGATTAGTGCTACACAATACTCATAAATTGTACTTTCTAAGTCCAATTTCTGGAGGCACCCCTCATGGATTTGAGCATCTATTTGTTTTACTGCTCTTGTAGGTATACCTCAATTGGGAGCATTCACGATACTGTTCCTAATGCACTTTTGTGCATGAAGAACTCCGACAGTAGTGAAGAGAAGTTTAAACCTGCATATTTACTTGCTGATGGAAGATTGGAAAGAGCTGGAAGAGTAAAGAAGAACTCTTCTGCGGTTTGTGGGAAATTATCTTCTATTAGCAATGGACTGAAAATGGAGAATTTGAATTCCGGTAGCATGCTTACTGCCTCAATTATTGCTGTTGGGGATGAAATTTTGTAAGTTATTGTTGCTTGACATTTGTATTTGATGATCCTTGTATCATGTTGACATGCTCTTCTAAGTGGCTTTTTCTAGTTATATGTAACTTTTGTTGGATTTATGCTATATATTTATCCCTTATATTGTCTTCTAGTGTGTGTTCTTTTAAATTTTCAATTGATCTGTCATGAATACATATTATTTGCTGGTTCTTTGTGATCACATATTGTTGAACTTGAGAGGATTTATTATAAGAAGTAAATTGTTGAACCTTAATGTACTTTAGTTATTCTTGAAACACACTGAATCTCTTGGGGAGCTAGATTTCCTGCAAGCAATTCAAATTTCTGCAAGCACATAGTTCTCCCTAGCCCAATCTGAGCTGATCTTTGAACAAGTTAACCTCTACCACAGAGAAAATTTCCCCCTCTAAATTAAAATACTCATCCTCGGTCTATAATCCAGAAGGAACATGACGATCTTGTTGTGAAGTGTAAAGGAAACTGGCATCTCATATTACAAAATTTCATTTTGAATTTTTTATTCTTTATCTGGTTAAACGGATATGATTTTCCTATAGGCATTTAGTCAAGACAGTGACTTGAGGGGCAGAGCTTGATCTTGGTTTCTAGTTGATGTGTGTTATTATCAGTTTTGACATACTTTTGTGGTAAGCGGATGGGCATATGGAGACACTGTCAAATTTTTGTGCATCTGTCAAAGCTGACGTTTTCTTTGATTGGTAAACTATGTCAATAGGAAAAGTTTACTATGCGGTTAAGTGTAATGCAAAATATAGTATTTCTTTTCAGTTTTCTCTATGTTAAACTCAGTCATTTGGAGAGAGAGCTAATAAGCTTGGAGTCAAGTGAATATATATTCATTCTGAACCTAAAATCTAATATTTGTTGCTCTATGCATTTTCTTGCTTATCATATATCTTTCTCTTGGTTCCATAGCTCAGGTTTGGCACTGTAGAGGACAAGTTGGGTTCTATGTTGTGTAAAAGGCTCCATTCTATTGGTTGGGCAGTATCACGAGTTACTGTCACTCGAAACGATGTAAGTAATATGTATTTGGAAGTTTTTACAATGTCTTCTTGAACTGTGCAAACAGTTAAAAGAAAAGAGTCCAAAGCTAGAAATAAAAATCTCCAATTCTCTCTAATAGGCCACAATGGAGAAATCGATAGTCTAATTAAAATATCTCCTTATTAATTGGAAAAAGTTCATTGGACTATCCCAAAATCAAATGTTAGCCAGAACATTCCATTGTAATTGCTTTCCTGAAGCGGCATCTTTTTCCTTTATTTCCCACCTTGATAGTTCAATGTTTGAGGAAAACCTTTCTAATTTGAATTTTATTTTAGTCCCCATTTGTAATCTCATCCTCTCAATTTCAGATAGATTCTGTAGCCGAGGAAGTAGAGAGACGGAAGTCCACAGATGATATGGTAAGCATTTGTCAATATAGGATTATATTGTGGACCAGTCTGCAAATAGTTATGTCTGTACTCGGTGAGAAAATATTGCCAGATTCTTTAAGCCTAAGGTTTTCAAATTTTTGTCCTCCTACAGGTGTTTATATTTGGTGGGATCGGTCCATTGCATTCAGATGTTACTGTAGCAGGAGTTGCAAAAGCTTTTGGTGTTCGCATGGTACATGATATTGATTTACTCAGTCCTTTGCGTGCTTTTGATTCCATGACTTAGCCTGAGCAATAGCTTCTGAATGATTCAGCTCTGTAGAATGGAAATGATTCCCATGTCTGTCTGACATGACATATGTCAGAAACTTGATGGGCCATGTGTGTGATACACTGTTTTCCTCGGCGGTATTTCAAAAAAAAAATTCCCTCATAAACATTTGTTGTGTGTCAGAGAGAGGACATGCTTGAAGGTGAAGTTCAATGGAGGAACAGGTCTTATAAGATTAGAAGAAAATAATAAGAGGATGATGATTAAACATTTAATCTTAGATTACCATGGCAAAGTCACCTAGATATTTTGTTGGTAAATATATTTGATGCATAGATGTCTATGATTATGTTTTTTATAGCTGTGTATATGGTTTTCTTATTGTAGTTTTAATTATGTAAACACAACTATAATCTGTTAAATACTCTGAATATTTCACAACTGTTTTAAAATTTCTAATCCTTGTGTCATTCTGCATGTTTAACAGATACAACAGTTTGGTCAGATTCTGATATTTATGAAGTACTTTTCAGAATGTTATTTGTTATTCCACTTTCACTGATGTTTCAGTGTCAAATCTTTCTTTTACAGGCTCCTGATGAAGAATTTGAAGAACATCTGAGGCACCTCATAGGAGAAAAATGCTCTGGTGACAAGAACGAGGTTAGAGCTTTTCTGTAAAGTAATACTGTAGACAAGAATGACATAGCATCGTCGTACCTGTGCTAATAGAGTGAGTTTGATGCTTCAGTCTTACCTAGTGATGCACTGGTATTAAGAAATTTGTCCTTACATTCTGTTAGGGGAGTTGATTGAAAGGTAAAGGGTATAATACCTTGGGATCTGCCTGAACTTGGCTCAGTTTATTCAATGCACATCCAAACTATTGTGAATCCAAATAACCCCGCTGGACTTGACAATTTGACACCTTCAGCTTTGACCCCCTGGATGATCTCACCCGATGAATGAAAGGGACACACCGGCCACGTGTTTTTTTTTGTCCACATGGCTTCTTAAAAAAATAAAACAATTTTTTTACCTTTTTAAATCCATCAACTTTTTAGATCATCTCCTCTTTGCCAAATTGGTAAAGAACTTGTCTGGAACTTCATTATTTTGGCTGAAACCATTTTTAATTAGGCCAAAGATGCTGAAATTCCAGCTGTGCTTTTTCACGGATTTAGCCCAAAAAAGAACTACACAATTGGTACAAATAGTCGTTGCATTTAAGGAAGAAATAAAAAGAAACACTCTGTTGGAACTTCATTATTTTGGCTAAAACGTTTCTTATTTGGCTAAAACTTTTCTTATTTGGCCCGAAGAAGTACACAGTTGAAACAAATAATCATTACATCTAAAGAAGAACTAAAAAAGAAATACACTGTTAGAATTCCCTTATTTTGGCTAAATCTTTCACTCTTCGACTATTAATAATGGAATTTCAGCCAATTTTTTTTTGCAGATTTTGCATCAAGTCACAATTTAAACAAATAGCCATTGCACTAACGAAGAAATAAAAAATAATACACAGCTGGGGTAAATACTGCAATGTATATTTAACAAGAAGAAATACACAATTGGGACAAATAAACTATCGTATATGATCATGTGGCAAGTAATGCTTGGAAAATACCCTACCTGGAAGCTCATTTTTCGCTTTTTCGTTACTCCCAAGTGCCTAAAAGAGGTTTAGCGACACTCTTTTCCACGTCAACTGCTGGTTTTTTTTTCTTTTGGGAGGGGGGTTGAAGTTTTCAAATTGCCAAGTCCAGGGATAATCAAGACTATTGATAGTTTAGGTGTGCACTGAATAAATGGAGGCAAGTTTAGGGGATCCCAGGATTAATGAAAGAGCTCTGTGATAGGGTGGTGAATCCAGTTTGCATGACCAGAATTTTATTTTCTTCTCGGCACTTGTAATTGCATTTCTGTATCTTGATTGGTAAATTAGCTGAATAATGTTAAGGCTTTTCAGTATAGTTCTCATACACGATATATTAGACATCTAAAGCACCTAATTGGAGAAATAAAAGTTGGGAGTCATCACTTTTCTAAGTATTACAGGATGAGTCAGTCTTTTCAGATGCATTTCATGCCTTTAATGAGATGATAACATGCACCTGCTAAATCCTGACTCCAAAAGTTTGAAGTCCTGATACTTTTCTCCAAGGCTCTTCTGGAACTCTTGTCATTCCAGAGATTGTGTCAATTATTGTAGTTTGAAAGTATGCACCATCTTGTGGCCCATGAACTGGCTCTGTTAAGATACCAATGAAATAAGTGCAAGGAAGATAAATACTTATTTATAAATTTCTTGTCATTGGATGTATGATTATATTTGTGAACAATTTTAGCTACGCTACCAGAGTACCAGTCATTGTTTAACTGTTGTTTCTTTTCCTATTCTAGATGGCACTGTTGCCTGAGGGTATTACAGAATTGTTGCATCATGAACAGCTGCCTGTGCCTTTGGTATGTTGGCCATTATCTGAAAAATAATGGTTATTTTTCAAGTTTTTTCTTGCTTCATCACAAAAATGTTCTCTCTATGATGCTTTATTTATCTCAGAAAATTGTTATGCTATCCAACTTATGCAGTGAATAAACTCTAATTTATACTTATTGGAAAATATCCAACAAAAAGGACCAAACCAGCTGAATGTGTTAAAGATGAATTTTTCTTCTATAAAAAGGAGAGTAGTGTTACAGCAGAACCATCCAATTGGGTAGACATGGCTGAATCATTTTATTGGTGAAATTGTCAAGGTCTTGTTTTGACAAGTCGAATTATCTATTAGATGCTTGTTGCAGCTAGTATACTTTTTCCCTCATAACAAAAGAGCTATGTTTGAAGTGAAGGAACCAGCCACACATATAAAATGCATATTTCTCATATTTGAGTTTTATAGTTTGCTTGGTATATTTCTTTTCTTCGTTAATCATCTCTTGTCTTGATAAAAGTACTCTTACATCCAGCCAACGATGTTTTTAAATCTCGACACTACTACATCCGACTAGGCACAGAGATATAATTCTTCAGCTTTCCTCTTTTTCCTTTTTCTTTTTGTTTTTCTGTTCGCGGGAGGGGGCTTAAGACTTGTTTGGTTTTATGCACAAACGTATATTTTACTTGTGTCAGTTCTGTCATTATCTAAAATATAAATCTTCTACTTCATCCAAAATATAAATCTTCTAAAGATTCTTCCTCTTGTTGGCAAGGTTTGGCCAGCAACGTTTTTATATCTGACTCTATACATCTGAATAGGCATACACCTATAATTCTACTTTCCTTTCTTTTTCTCTGTTGGGAGGAGAGGACTTGAGACTTGTTTGGTTTGCCTAGAAAGTTTATATTTGCTTGTCCATTGAAATCATTATCTAAAATATAAATCTCCTAAAATTCTTTCTTTTGTCACCAAGGGTTTCTATAGTGATGGTTAATTTCTAATGAGGAAAAACATCTATTTCACAAGAATTTCTATGTAATAATCCCTGGACCATTGTCAATTGAATTCAGAAAAAGGTATGCCATGACACTTGCTTTAGGAAAATCCACATTGGAATGAGATGCTATTTGGGTTCCTAGAGTATCGAGAAAGGTGTGTTTTTTGCGTGGTTAACGGCAAGGGGTGTGATCTTGTTAAGCGGAAAATTTGAGAAAGTGGAGGATCATTGGTGTCAGTTGGTGTTTTATGTGCAAAAACACGGGCGAAGATGTAGACCATCTACTATTGCTTTGTAAAGTGGCAAATCGGTTATGGCGAGTGGTGTTTAATTTGTTTGGAAAGCAATGGGTGATGCTGGACACAGTGAAGAAGGAATTGCAAAGTTGGACTCACTGAGGGTGAAGAGAAGTCCAAGGGCATGGAGAGTGGCCCCTTTAGCAATTATGTGGGTAATTTGGAAAGAGAGAAATGGAGAGCATTTGAAGTGGTGAATAAGTTTTTGTATAATTGCAAAGTAGTCTATTGTGTCTAGTTTCTTTTTGGTGTTCTTATGAGGTCCACATTGATATAGAGGATTGGATCTCTTTGGTGGAGAACCATATTGTGGTCATCAGTTCATGTGACAATATGATGATTGCATTTATTAACAGGAATGAGTATTTGAATGAAAAAAGGCTCAAATAGAGCCAAATAGATATGGATGATTCATATAGATGAAGGCTCAAATAGAGTAGAATGGATGTGGATGATTTGTATGAACTATTTTGGAATTGAGGCATAGTTTTGTTATTGTTGCAACTTCCATTTCTAGATATTTCTAGTATTGCTACTTGATTGTAATTTTCCTTGCCCTAAGCCACTTATTTTCCTTTGAAGTTGTTAGAAAATAGATGGATTTTATTTAAGAAAAAAAAAATAGGAGACCCTAATTATTTAAGAAGTGAAGAAATTTGATCACTGATTGTGACAGGTAAATGAATGTTCTTACGTAGCACTTATAGTTTTGTTGGCTTATTCAAAGTTATCAATGTGGTTAATAAATATGAAAAAGCTGATCGCTGGTAGTGATCCTACCTTGTCTTTGCCTCGATTTCCTCCCCCTTTGTTATTTTCCCTCTTCAGTCTTTTAATTTCATGTGGCTCTTTTTTGTCTTGTCATATTCCTGCTGATGCTTCTTTACCTATTTGTTTAAGATACTTATGAAGTAGAAAGTTTTTGACCATGTCCATTACCTTTGTAGATCAAGTGCCATAATGTGATTATTCTCACTGCAACAAATGCTGTAGAGCTGGATCAGCAATGGGATTGTTTGATTGAATTGGCAAAATCTAATGGCATACTGGAACTGATGGATCCATTTGTATCAAAATGCTTTACAACAACTCTTTCTGATGTGAGTTTTCGGGAACCCTTTCTTAGATTCTCTTTTTGCTTCTTTTTAACTTTCCTTGTTGACGTGTGATATTTTGTACTACAAGAGTCATTTCCTTTGATACCATTAGTATTCTTGAATCCTTTTTCTGCATGCGCTAATAGGTGCCTTTCCAAGTGTTGTTTCTTCCACAGTATTCTTGTTAGGAAAAGATGCTTGATGGCATCACAGAGTGATCCAGAAGAGTTTTGGCCCTTCTTATGGGGACTCTTCTTGGTGGTTTGGAAAATGACGGAATGTTTCCTGAGAAGCTGATAATTATTCCTGACAAATTTTAGATTTATCTCTGAGGTCCTAGTTCTGAAAAGCGAATTTAATTTTTCATGTCAACTAGTCTTCATGAAGAATGTACAAATTTCTACTTACCTATATCTTTTATAAAGTAATATATTTTATAATTTTTTGGGCAAAAAACATGCCCATATACGAGCAGTATAGCAAAAACGAAAAATCTACAAGAGAGATGATTTTCTACGAATGACATTGAATCTTCTATGCATAAAGGAACCTTATGGTGCACCAAAAAGAAATTAGAGATAAAACTACTTAACTACTGTTACCATTTTCAAGAAAAAAGACTTACTCCTCAACCGAACAAAATTCATCTCTACGCCTCAAAAGCTCTCCTATTTCTTCAAACATTCCTTTCTCGGTACCTTCAGATCCAAATCGAGCTATGCGGAAAGGCGACTTCCTCCCCACCCTCACCTCCATACATCGTGGCTATCCTTTGTTGTACTTTGTTTGTGGAGTAAATTAATGAGACTTTGGAACACTAGCACCTCCCAATTCTTAAAGTTCCTTCTGAATCTCAAATCCCAAAACACTTCTCTATCTTGTAAACAAGACAACAACATACCTAGATGTAAACAAGAAGTGAAGAAAAATATTAGTTATTGATGAGTCAGGTAAATAATCTTCAGTTCCTCACAGAGCTGTATTCATTTAATATTATCATGCTAAATGAACTGAAGGAATTGGAAGTGACTTCTCACATTAGAAAAAGGCACCAATTGCAGTGAACTTCAGATCCTTCTCCCACATGTTTCTTATGTGTGCATACAAGGATAACCTTTTTACCTCTCACATGAACCTGGATAATATCCTCTGATGTAAGACATTTCAAAAGGTAGATGTTGGAGATTTCATAAAAACTCTT
The DNA here is from genome assembly GCA_018107945.1 of Datura stramonium. Lineage (NCBI taxonomy): Eukaryota > Viridiplantae > Streptophyta > Magnoliopsida > Solanales > Solanaceae > Datura > Datura stramonium. The sequence continues at coordinate 88,362 of JACEIK010001313.1, forward strand.
GACGACCAGGGCAGGACAAGAGCTGCAGAAATAATGAGAAAAGTTGTCGAGCTGCAAAATTGTTAGTGTCCAGGACCTGGATGATCTAATGATATCATAGATATAAGAGAATGTTTTGTGTTGGGCACCAATCTGATTCCATCTGTCACATGTACATATGTAGAACTCATATTAATATCTTCATGATGGATTGCTCACAAGTCAACCAATTGTATCATGTATGTAAAGCATTTAGAGGTTGGTAACTGAACACAGCAGCTTTCCCAGAAAGATTAATCCTACTTGAAAGTTGTATGCATTTGTAAAGGCATAGAGAATAATATTTGATCATGGAAAGCACTTGAGATCTTTGCTCATTGTATGACAGAAACCTGGATACAGACATTTGAGATTGGGGGTGGGGGTGGGGGTGTGTATGCTATAAACAGAAAATGCATATTCCTGCATAACTTTCATTTTATCTATGTGCTGCTAACATTCTACACAAATAAATAGATGTTATGGAACCTGCTGCATACTTTAGTTATCATGCAATCATCATTACAGATAGGGGGTGGGGGGTGCGTGTATGCTATAAACAGAAAATGCATATTCCTGCATAACTTTCATTTTATCTATGTGCTGCTAACATTCTACACAAATAAATAGATGTTATGGAACCTGCTGCATACTTTAGTTATCATGCAATCATCATTACAGATACCTGTGGTAACAATCTAACTATTCGCGCATCAATATAATTTCTAGTATTACTTCCCGGATAACCTTCTAGCATAGTTGGGTACAGTTAATTTGTTCTGTTGTTTTCTTTTCTTCATTTTGAGTGGGTCATTGTGATCAATCGCTTTATTGTGTTTTTATTTTCTGTTATAACATGATGTCATCATAAATGGTTATTTACTCTGTCGTATTTTGTCCTATTGCGTAATCACTCTGTATTGCAGGTCGAAGTTTCTCAACCTCTGTCAAAGCTTTGTGCTCGTTTTCCTGATCTTTACATTGGTAAATTGGTTGTTTTCCCTGCTGTGCTCGTCCAACTATTTCTCTCCTTCCTGTTATAACAACTTTACCTGTTTTCCTTGGATATGAAGGAGGCTATCGCGAATCAAGAGAAGGCTCTCTTATAATTACATTTGAAGGGAAGGTAATAACCTCTTGCTGAAGATGTCACATGGTTATGAAGCATTTTCTTTCGATCAAGTTGAATTGATTTGTTGTGTTGCTGTAGGATCTATCAAGAATAGAAGCTGCTTCTCAGTCATTGTTCGAAAATTTTCACCCTGGTGCATTCTCCAAAATTGAGTGACTCATCCTAGCTGCCTGGTTGTTTGCCTGGTTGTTGCTCTTGGCTTGCAAATCCAAGTTATATGACCTAAAATGGCCTCTAAAGGTTGGACTTACAAATGCCAAAAAGGAGATTAAAGGCTTAAAGCCGTTGCCGGGACAATGAAGGAGAAGGATAAACTCACCAGAACAAAAAAAAAAAGATCAAGAAACTATGGGCTTAAAGAGGAAAGAGAATGGAGTATCTTCAATTTCAGCTCAACTGCAACTCTGATTACAAATATTTACTGTTTTCATACAGTTTAAGACAATAATTACTTGAAGCTTTTTGTGATACTCTGGGATCAAAGAGCCTCTGTTACACAGTATCTTCTTATATTCTGTACTAGTAGTTTATCATCTGCAATTTTCTTGGTTACATTATGTTACTATCTGTCACTTTCATAACTCCTTGAGAAGCACCCCATTGGTGTTATAATGTCTTCTTATATTTTATGCTCTGCTCAACTCGGTTGGCTCGGTTGAATCATCTCATGTCTCATTGAAAGAAGAGTATTACAATGAAATACTAAGTTTTCTCTGTTTTTACTCTATCCTCTCCAGACTCCGCTTTGTGGGACTACACTAGGTATGTTGCTGTTGTTGAGTGCATTACTCCAGAGTATCAAAGTCGTTTCTTAGTGCATGCATCGTAATTGGCAAATTGCTTCATTAAGAATGATTGCCTACTATGAATTGGTGCATTTCACCTTTCATCTCAACCAAACTGAAGCCTGGTGTTTTGTGTAAACCTGAAGTTTTCATCTTCTTCCTTACTTTTTCAGCATCAAGCCATCTGTTTTGTGCAGCATACATGTTGGAGAGAAGAATGTAACGCCCCGCGTGATACGGGTCCATTTGAGTCACAATCTTGGCTATGTTTTCACCCATTTGAACCTCACCATGCATTCTACAGGCCCCCAATAGGGCACCCCAGATACCAGCATCAGCCTCTTCTGGCATATCTTGAATAAACATCTCTGCTTCTTTAAGCAAACCGGCACGGCCAAGAAGATCCACCATACCACCATAGTGCTCAGATCTTGGTGCAATGCCATGTACTTTACTCATAGCGTTGAACAGCCATTTTCCCTCTTTAACTAAACCTGCATAGCTGCAGGCACATAAAACACCTAAAAATGTTATCTCATTAGGCTTTATTCCCACATTACACATTTGATGGAACAACATAAGAGCTTCATTTGCAAGACCATTCATTGCTAGTCCTACAATCATGTTTGTCCAAGCCAACACTGTTTTTCTTGGTATCATGTGAAATACTGTAAGAGCTTTCTCAGGATCACCACACTTGCTATACATATCCAACAAGGCTACCTCAACTTCTTCCTCCTTTATGTTCTGTTTCTCCATGAAAGAGTGAATGGCTTCACCGATATGCAGTACACCTGCATATCCACACACTGAGAACAACCCGACTAAGGTTATCCGGTCTGGTTTCAATCCAAACCCAAGCATTTCTCTTAGCAGCTCTAAGGACTTCATGTACTTCTTGGTCTGAGTATAGCCAACAATCATAGTGTTCCATGAGACCAAATCTCTATCTGGCATTCCTTGGAAGATCGTCTCTGCTGAACTCATGTCACCTGCCTCGGAATAACCATTAAGCATGACATTCCAAGCAGTAGTATCCTTAGGCATCTGATTGAAAACAACACTAGCTCTTTCTAGTTCACCCTTTTGTATAAAACCATCAAGAAGTGAAGTCCATGAGAATACTGTCTTCATCTGCAACGCGACGAACAATTTCTCAGCTGACTCCATATCTCCAAACTTAGCATACATATCAATCAACCCATTTCCAAGATTTTCACTCATGTGTATTCCTCTCTTTATTACATACAAATGAATCAACTTCCCTAAATCAAAATCCCCCATTTTCAAGCAAGATGAGACAAGTCCAAGAAGTGTAACCGAGTTAGGCTCAACCCCGTATCGACACATCTGATTAACAGCAGCCAGAACCTCATCAAAGCAACCATTTTTACCAAGATCATCAATGATCACATTCCAAGAAACTACATCTGGTTCAGGCATTTCATCAAACAGATTCATGATCTCACTGGAGAACAACCCAAAACTTGCATACATATGTAAAAGTGAATTTGCTACATGAAGGTCCAAAACATACCCAAATTTAATTACAGAACAATGCAATGCTTCACCAAGAAAGTAATCTTCAGTCATACACAAAGCTTTAATCACAAAAGGGAAAGTATAATGATTAGGAACAAAACCATATTGCAACATTTTGACATAAAAACTCATTGCTTTACTTGGATTAAAGCTAGAAGCATAACCTCTAATCATAGTATTGAACATAAAAGTATTGGGTGAATGAATTTGGTGAAAAACCAAGTGGGCATATGCCAAATTTCCAGCAGGAGAGAGTGCAGTAAAAGAAAGAATGGCACTGAGGAAAAGGGTGTCATTGGACAGGCCATTTGTGATGAAATGGGCGTGAAATTTCATGAGCTGTTTCATATTTACACAGTTTTGTATAAGAAAAAGGTGTGGATGGGTAGCTAGTTTCAGAAGCTTTGTAATGGTGGTTGAACACATGGCGAGGCCGGAGCTAGAGGGCACAAGGGGTTCATCTGAATGCCCTTGGCCGAAAAAATTATATTATTTGTTAGGTATATATGATATATGTTGAATTATGGCTTTTCGGAAATAGCCTTTCAACCGCCACGAGGTACGTTAAGATCTCTCTATACTCTATTCTCTGGACTTTATTTATGAAATTTTATTGGGCACGTTGTTGTTGTATGAGTATATAATAGATGTGAATTCCCGCCTTTTCATGTGTTTATTTCTTTTTATCTTTGTGTGTGTAATTCTAATTACGCCGTTGTGATATTGTGTCTATTAGCCATTTGTCAAGAGAGGGAAAAAAAAGATCCACCGCATGAACATAATATTACATTAAGTTAGGAATATAATGTCCGAAGGATCGACCACTATTTAAATATAGTAAAACGAAGAACTATTGTTCGGTGGAGCATGCTGGACAAAATGAGATATAATTTGATTAGGCATGAAAGTTTTGATCTAAAATAAGTGAAGTAGTCTCCATTTTCTCAATCGAGCATATCTCTAAGATAGTGTCCATATTGTTATATTTTTTGTGCGGGTTGAAACTTATCCGATAAGAAATTTCGCTATATTAAAATCATGTAATTGCGATTGCTCTTCACCGAGGCTTCGATTGACGGGTTCTCTATCATCATGTCACCAACTTCTTTGATCTTTCGATCTCGTGCAAGTGTCACTACTCTAAGGCTGTGATTAAACATATATTATGTTTAGTTGAGACTTATTCGTGGCTAAATTTATAATCTTTCGATCAAACAGAATATAATTTTAATCTCAATCTTAATACTACAATACCTCCCCTTATTTCACATACCAAACAACCCTTTTAGGAGTCATTTGAAAAATTAATAATCTCAAAATAAATTATTTCGAGATTATTATCCCACCATCGATATGAAATAAAAATAATACTATAATCCTAAAATAACTAATTCAAAATAAATTATTCCAAAATTTTATGTAATTATTTATCTCTTATCCTGGTAGCAAACCGGCCCTTAGTCTTTCCTGCTCCAGTCAAGCAGCTTATCTTCCTTCATTTTTCTTCTCTGATGAAGTTTTGAGTTTGTGAAGCTCCCAGCGTTTTCAGTGAATACCACTCTCTTCATTTTTCTTCTTTTCCCAGAAATCTATATCAGTATTTGATTCTATTTTTTTATATAGAGATTATTGGTTTGCAGTCTTCATTCTGTTTTCTAAAATTCTCTTTTCTTTATATGATTTTGTATATTTATTTATGCATATCTGGTTTTATTTTCCCTATTTCCTCAAGTTTTCTTGGTGGATTTTATACATGTATATGATTATTTGTTGTTATAACTCTTCTATGGAAGCAAACTGAATTGCCATTAGGAACAATAGAGGAACATAATTGATGCAGCTAAAGTGTTCGACGATATGTCTGAAACAACTGAACGATTTTATTTTTGCTTATTTCGTTCTTTTTTTTTCTACAGGTGTAGTATAACATTAAACATCTATCGTTCAGTAACCCTAGATGTACATTACTTCAATTAGAAAGAATTATTGAACAATTTTTTGGTCCTTTTTGTAGAAATATTTGTTTGAAATGTATTCAATTTGCTTCCAAGTATATGGCTTTTTGCAGCATTGCTATTGTTTCTTTCTGTAATAAGACAGAGTAATGGATTATATGATAATTCAGGAAAAAAAGAAGAAGTGAAAATGAGTGAAGAAGGTGAGAATGCAGAGAGTGCAAAACTTCCAGTGAATGAGCACGGGAACTTGGTGACAGCCACTGGTGACGATAATCTCAAGGATATTTTTCACAGTATCAGAATAACTAAAACTCCGGTTAGCTAATTTTTCTCTATAAAGATTCTATTTTTGTTGTTGATAGAAACAAGCTTTTCTACTCATAGATAACAATGAATTGAAGCTTTTTGCCAACTCTGTTTTGCAGGCTGTAATCAATTATGGAGCTTCTTGGTAAGTCAGTTGTTCACTATAATCTTTTATATTTGATCTTTTTCTTGTCTGTGTTCTTGGATTTCGTTATAAATATTGTTCATCTGAACCTGTACTTTTGGCGTAGAACATAATTTTGTGAGTAAAAATCAACTACAATAGCAACAAATAGTAGATATGAACCCATAACTTTAAATATATTAGGAGTCCAATACTAAGAACCTTAAAACTTGAAGCCATCAAGCTTAAATCCTAGATCCGCTTGCGACTTTTCGCATATTTCTAGCCTAATCTTGTAATTTTTCTTTGGGTGGAAGTGCTTGGGCTTTTGCTTCTGTGTTCTTTCCCTAATTTTCTTTCATATTACACACTAGCATAAAGATTGAATTAAAAGATTCTTTCTGTTATACCAGGTATTTCATCTTCTTTTTTTTTTTTTTACCGAGTTTGCTATAGAGTTAAATTATACCAATCTGAATGAAGTGTGAGTTGAAGAACTAGGAAGATGAATGCACATGGATTTAGGAACGGCCTGCATTATTTCTGTAGCTGTATTGGTGTGCAAGTTAAAGTTTTTCTGAAAAACAAATATCTTTGGCCAGTTTCATCAAACTAGTGCTAGTTGAGGAGAGTTACTTCGGGAATGGCTAGAGGAACAAATTAGTCGATCTATTTCTATATCGCTCATGATATATATGTAAACTCGAACATCCATTTCAAGTGCTTATCCCATTTAGGTTCTGAATTTTCTGTTCTTGATATATATACATTTCTTTCTAGCATCTTTGGCATTTTGCCTTGGCTTCTTCACTTCCGTTGTTTCTTTTTGCGGACTGCTTTGTAATGTTTTTACTTGAGCCAAGAGTCCATTGTAAACAACCTCTCTACCTTGTAGGGGTAAGGTCTGTGTACACACTACCCTCCCCAGTCACCACTTGTGGGATTACTCTGAGTATGTTGTTGTTTCTAGCATCTTTTGTGATTTTCAACTGGAATATGAATGAATCTAGTAGGAAGATTCAACATTGGAATACTGGATGAATGCTGAAAGCAAAAATAGATATCAGGGAAAGTTGGAAGTCGTAGCTTTGCTGTGCATAAACCTGTTTAGCTAGCAAAACCAGAGCAATGATATTTTTGCAGAATGTAGAGTTATGGGTCTGAAAGAGAACTTTAAGGTGTACCACTTTGGCTTTCCAATCTATCCTTGAGCTGGAACTCCTCAAGGATCTCGAATGAGTGATAGATTTCACATAATTTGCTAACCTTTCATATATGAATTTAAAGAATAATTTGGCTGCAGTTAAAGTGTAATGTTCTTCAATGTTGTTAGGAGCTTGAGGTTGCAGAGCTCTTATAAATGTTTTTTTAAAGTCCACAGCAAACACCGGTTTGTCTTTGTCCACAGCCAACACCCGTGGTACCAAAACCTGTTTAAAATTAGTTCATCTTTTTTCTGTCAAGTTTGTAACTTGCTAGTAAACGAGGCCGTGGCTCTAGTATCTTCTTGACGTTCTCTTGGTCTTCATCATGTCTTGAGTTCTAGAGACGGTTACTTTAAATGTTTTTAGGAGTTGCAAAACTGCTATATAGTGGTCAATTCAAAAGTTCTACATTTAACACCTGTGTTTCAAAGCTTTATATGAAATTAGTTTGTCTTCCTCTGGTAATTTTATTATTTGCTAGCGAGGCCATGTGGCTAAATCTTCTTAAAGTCTTCTTTTAATCGTTTACTAGTTCTACAGGATGTTCGACTGTGAACTAAGTAGATATCAAATGATCAAGAAACTACTTGAAGTACACAGTCGCTCGTTATGTTTTGCATTTGCAGGTGCCGCGTCTGCAACCAGATCCTTCCTACATTTCAGGAGCTGAGCAAAAACTTCCCAAAACTCTCTTTCGTATATGCTGATATTGATGAATGTCCAGAAACAACTCAGAACATTCGCTACACGCCAACTTTTCATTTCTACCGAGATGGTGAGAGGGTTGATGAAATGTTTGGTGGAGGAGAAGAACGCTTGCATGACCGTCTGTGGTTGCATTCGTAGAAGAAGCTTTACAAACTTTTGTATGACAGATGACCAATCTTTTGTATCATCATCAAGTCTGACTTGGTTGTTCACTTTTATTAATTGTAGACCACCAAATTTTAGTAGTTTTACACATTGCTCGATTGACAAGCACATGGAAGTTCACAATTAGCAAAACTATTAATTGTATTTTGCATACAATCAGACAAAGAAAGCAAACCAATTGATAAACTGACTGCATTTTCCTTAGATAAAATGATCACAGTAAACGTTTTTCATAGGACAGGAAGTTTTTCATCTCAGGTGATACCTCTGATAAAATCATATATAATTGGATAAAACAGGGAGAACTTAAATCACTGCTACTCAATAACAGTAACAAAATAAAAATAAGGTACTGCAGAAAAGGGTGAAGAAAGAAGAAAAAGAAACAAATGTTCAGCGACTCGGAGCTCTTAGAATACTCAATCGGAAACCCATATTCTCTTCTTCCAGCACCAATGCAGCTTTGAAAACAAATATCAATATCAATGCATGATACTATGATGAAGCTGGTTTATTGGTCTGCAACAAGAAAAATGGCCAGAAGAAATTGGCTGGCCAAAAAATTGTAATGCAAGACCTCACTCAAGCTTTTGGCTTGAGGACCTTGACGGTCTCCCAGGTGAAATCGGGGTCATCACGGCCAAAGTGACCGTAAGCTGCAGTCTTCTGGTACCTGAAGTTGCCTCCTCTTAACAAATCAAGATTGATTGACATCATTCCAGGCCTGAAGTCAAAGTTCTCCTTGATCAGAGCCAAAATATCCTTGTCGGGAATTGTTCCTGTCTTGTAAGTGTCAACAAACACGGAAAGTGGTTCAGCCACACCGATAGCATAAGAAACCTGCACAATACAGCGGCGAGCAAGTCCTGAGGCAACCACACTCTTTGCTGCCTGCCTAACAATGTAAGCACCACTCCTGTCCACCTTAGTGGGATCCTTTCCTGAGAAGGCACCTCCACCATGAGCACCCCAGCCACCGTAGGTATCAATGATAATTTTCCTGCCAGTGAGACCAGCATCTCCATGTGGACCACCAATGACGAAGCGACCTGATGGGTTGAGGTGGAAGATGGTATTCTCGTCAAGGTACTTAGCTGGGATCACAGGCTTGATCACATGCTCTTTCAAGTCCTGGGCAATCTGGTCGTTTGTGACAGTTTCATCATGTTGGGTTGAAATGAGAACAGTGTGAACTCTAATAGGAACCATGGCTCCATTGTCGTTCTTGTACTCAACAGTGACTTGGGTCTTGCCATCTGGCCTGAGCCATGGGCAGGTTTTGTTCTTCCTCACTTCAGTAAGCTTGGCACCAAGCTTGGTGGCCAAAACATGGGTGAGGGGCATGAGCTCCGGAGTTTCATCTGTGGCATAGCCAAACATGTGACCTTGGTCACCAGCTCCAATTTCTTCTGGTTTCTTGGTAAGATGACCGTGAACTCCTTGGGCAATGTCAGGGCTCTGCTGCTCAATGTTGACAAGGACCTTGCAGTTGTCAGCGTCAAGGCCAACATCTGCTGAGGTGAACCCAATACCTCTGCATGTGTCACGTACTATCTTCTCATAGTCTACGGTGGCCTTGGTTGTGATCTCTCCAAAGACCATAACCATGTTTGTCTTTGTGCAGGTTTCACATGCGACCTTACTTTCTGGATCCTGCTCTAGGCAAGCATCAAGAATGGCATCTGAGACCTGGTCACAGAGCTTGTCGGGGTGGCCTTCGTTGACTGACTCTGAGGTGAACAAGAAAGTTTCCATGTCTGCCCTGACCAAATTTAAGAGATCATGTCAGAACCTATCTTAAATAATCTATTTACCAGAAAATCAAGGATAAACTGCTCGTACTGCACATGAGACAATGAAAAGAAGTCAGAACTCAAGAACAGAGATCAGAACTCCGTCATCTTGAGGAGCCATTTAAAGTGCTTAAGGACAAAAGAGTTCTCCACCGAGAGGCAGAAGCTGAGAAGTATTAAAGTTGAAGGAATAACCAGAGATTAATGGATTTAACACGTAATGCAGATGCTTTATCAAATAGAGAGTTCAGCAACAATTTAAAATTTTTTTTTTAAAAAAAAAAAGCACCCCAACAACAATCATTCCCAGCTGACCTAAAACACCTTTGGCAACAAAGGTAAACCAAAGAAAAGATGTCCAGTAGAATTTTCTAAAAAAATTTCCCCACTATAAGAGCTATTAAGCCAATAAGATCATACTATTAGACCACCACACAGGCCACATATCATATTCCCAATAAACTGCCCACATTTAAACTGTAATGCTTGAGAACTTCAAAGAACATTCCTTTACTTAACGTAAGCAATACAAGTTCAAATCATCAATCTAACACCATTTTACCTTTACTCATATGATAATATTACGCATTCTCATAGTTATATTCGCTGATAGCACTTGTGTTAACCATATTTGTCAAAATGTAATGAATAAAATACAAGACGGAACTTATTTCCTGTAAAAAAAAACAGTTTTTAGCACTGAGATCTACATACTTAACATAACCTTAGAAGACAATATAACAATGATAGCCAACTTATTTTCTTCTTGTTTTTTTCATGTTTGCCTTTCCTATCTAAAATTAACACAATAGTTATTGTTAGCACTTAAACCACCCAAATTCATTTTTAAAATGGCTTTTTTATGCCAGATGCAACTCCTTGAATGGTGAAATAGTTTATAAATGAGATCTGAGTAGTATTTCAGATGAGAGATCCCAACAATAAATGATTACTCTTTCCCCTTTTTCCTATATAATAATTAATATAGGTCGAACAAGTTTATGCCATTACTCTGTTAACACTTTAACTACCCAAATTGATGGAGAACTACCAATCTTTTGACCAAATGCAACTCCTTGTACAGCAAAAACTATTTTATCAATGAGATCTGACTGCTAGTTTCACCAATGTTAACATATAAAGTAACACTGAAAGTTAATATCACTAGTAAACAAAGAGATCTAACCATAAGCCAAGGAATAAACACGTAACACTTGCATATTGTAAGAATGTTGCTAGAAAACCACCAATTTACAGACATTTGACCCTTTCGAAACGAATCAACATGTATGACACGACATAACGAGTATATTCACAGTAGAAATGCTGAGATCTGGATCGTAAATCCAAATCTAATAGAGCAAAAACAAAAAAACAAAAAAAAGCAACGACATCAAAACCTAATAGAGAGAAAAAAAAAGGAAGAAGCACGTAACACTTGCATATTGGAAAATGTTGCTAGAAAACCACCAATTTGCAGACATTTGACGCTATTCAAACGAATCAACATGTATTAAATGACATAACGAGAATATTCACAGTAGAAATGCTGAGATCTAGATCTTAAATTCACACAAAATACATGCTCGAAGATGATTCATAACAGATCTAATGGAGCGAACAACATCAAAATCAAAATCTAATAGAGAAAAAAAAAGTTACATTGAAAAATGTTGCTAGAAAACCACTAATTTACAGATATTTGACGCTTTCAAAATGAATCCACATGTATTAAGTGATATAACAAGAATATTCACAGTAGAAATGCTGAGATCTAGATCTTAAATCCACACACAAAAAAACATGCTCGAAGATGATTCATAAAAGATCTAATGGAGCAAACTACAACAAAATCAAAATCTAAAAGGAAGAAAAAACTGTAAATTCCGCCATGGATTTGAAGACCATACCTCGGAAAAGTATTCAGAAATTTGAGAGCAGAGGAGGAATATAGAAAGAAACACAGAAGAGGTTTGGATCTGTGTTTGGTCACGAGTTTGGAGAAGTTATGGTCCAGTATTTATAAGCAGCGAAATTGAAGGGGAGGCGCGTAGAGTTCACTCGCTTTTTCTCAATTTCTCTCTCTCTCTTTCTTCTTACTTTCGTTCACCACCAACCAACCTATGGCCCACAATGACCTTTCGCGGGACCCACATTTAACACCTTGCATTTTACCACCGCTTTGCAGGACCCACCATTTTTATTGTTTAACGGTCCTGATGATCTCCTAAATTTTAGTGTAGCTTATCATTGGACGTCATTTACCCAAATTAAATACTGTAATCTTATGGGATTGTTTGGTCGGTAAATAAATTTTCCCTCGTTCGTTTTTATTTATTCACTTTAATATGAGGAAAATATTTTTTTTAATTTTATTTTTAATATTAACTATTATTCTGTTTCAAATTCATTAATACATCAGTTAATATT
>JACEIK010001313.1:162904-173845 GCA_018107945.1 Datura stramonium
GTGTGGAAAAAAAGAAACTACATAGTGTGGGTGTGTTTTGTAAGTTTTATAGCAAAGCAATGTCACAAGATTCTGAGGAGATAAAGACCATTGAGCAGTGGAAATGGTCTGAAATGCAAGGCCTTGAACTTGTTGTCTCTGAAGACAATCACAGCAACAACAACAACAACACCCCTTCTATTAAAGCCAACAAAAACAGCCCCCTTTCTTGTTCAAAAAATTCAAACAACCCCATTAATACAGATAATAATACTAATAATCATCAAGTTCAAGAAACCAAACAAGGAAGAGAAATGGAGGTTTCTGAAGGGAAAAAAGAAGGGGTTGATGGTGAAAAGCCTGGTACCCCTCCACCTGCAGTTGGTTTTGGTGAACTTTTCAGGTTTGCTGATGGTTTGGACTGTGTACTAATGGCAATTGGTTCACTTGGTGCTTTTGTCCATGGCTGTTCTTTGCCTTTGTTCCTTAGATTTTTTGCTGATCTTGTTAATTCTTTTGGCTCTTATGCTAATGATGTTGATAAGATGACTCAAGAAGTCTTGAAGGTAAGCCTCCTCCCCCCCAAATTTACTAATAAAGTGAAAAATGAAAGAAAGCTAATTAAATTCATTTCTTGATAATGTTTTGCTTTTTTGTGTTATGCAGTATGCATTTTACTTTCTTGTGGTGGGTGCTGCAATATGGGCATCTTCATGGGCAGGTAAGCAAAAAAAAAAAAAAAACTTCATAAAAATTGAATCTTCATTGNAGGTAAGCAAAAAAAAAAAAAAAAACTTCATAAAAATTGAATCTTCATTGCTTTTAAGAATTGGAACTACATAAAAATTGAATCTTTATTGCTTTCAAAAATTGGTTCGAGGATTCTTTCTTGATGGGAGTTGGATTTTGCTAATGGTTTGTAGAGATATCATGCTGGATGTGGACTGGTGAGAGACAAACAACAAAGATGAGGATCAAATACTTAGAGTCTGCTTTGAACCAAGATATTCAATACTTTGATACAGAAGTTAGAACTTCTGATGTTGTTTCTGCAATTAACACTGATGCTGTAGTGGTCCAAGATGCCATTAGTGAGAAGGTGAACATATACTAGATGAAATTGATTTCATTGTTTTTTTGGGAAAAAGGTTGTATAGTTTAAGGATCTGATAATTTTTTTTTGTTGTTGTATTTTACTGCAGTTGGGTAATTTCATTCATTATATGGCTACATTTTTGTCTGGATTTGTGGTGGGTTTTACAGCAGTGTGGCAACTGGCTCTTGTTACTCTTGCTGTAGTTCCTCTTATTGCTGTAATTGGTGCTATCTACACTATGACATCAGCCAAATTGTCAAGCAAGAGTCAAGAAGCACTTTCAAAGGCAGGGAACATTGTTGAACAGGTAAAAAATTTGTACTAATTTTGTGAAATTATGCTCATTTTAGATGAAATTCCTCTGGTTTTTGCTATTGGATTTGCTGAAGTGCAGCCAATTTGCAGACAGTAGTTCAAATTCGGACAGTATTGGCGTTTGTTGGCGAGTCAAAAGCATTGCAAGCATACTCTGCAGCACTTAGAGTTTCTCAGAAAATTGGTTATAAGAGTGGATTTTCAAAAGGATTAGGACTTGGGGCTACATATTTTACTGTCTTCTGTTGCTATGCTCTTCTTCTATGGTATGGGGGCTATTTGGTTAGGCATCATTTCACCAATGGAGGACTTGCAATAGCAACAATGTTTGCAGTCATGATCGGTGGACTGTAAGTACTAAGCTTTGAACAAAAAAATGTCAGCATTTTTCGTTCTTTTAAAAGTTCAATTGCTTAGAACTTTCTCCTTCATTTGATAGGGCTTTGGGACAATCTGCCCCTAGCATGACTGCATTTGCAAAGGCCAGAGTTGCAGCTGCCAAGATTTTCCGGATTATTGATCATAAACCAAGCGTCGACAAAAATGCCCAGACGGGTTTGGAGTTAGACTCTGTTAGTGGGCAACTAGAGCTTAAAAGTGTTGATTTCTCCTATCCTTCAAGGCCAGAAATCAAGATTCTCAACAATTTCAATCTCATTGTTCCTGCTGGAAAGACCATTGCTTTAGTTGGAAGCAGTGGTTCTGGGAAAAGCACCGTGGTCTCCCTTATCGAAAGATTTTATGATCCCACCTCAGGTAGCACAACTTTGCACCAATGACTTCATTATTGAATTCAATATTAGCCTGTGATGGGCAACTTTAATGAAAATGTCTGGCAGTTGAAGTGAATTTCATGTCTGAGTTCCATGAAGTCCATGTGTTTATGTGGAGACATGTTTTGGTAATGAAAATCTCAAGCTAATAATTAGTCTGTATGCAGGACAACTTCTGCTTGATGGGAATGACATAAAGACACTGAAATTGAAATGGCTGAGGCAGCAAATTGGCCTTGTGAGCCAAGAACCAGCACTTTTTGCCACAAGCATCAAAGAAAACATACTATTAGGAAGGCCTGATGCAACACTAATTGAGATTGAAGAGGCTGCTAGAGTTTCCAATGCCCATTCTTTCATAATCAAACTTCCTGATGGCTTTGATACTCAGGTTAGCTAATTAAAAAAAATTATTCACCAAACAGAAATTTAGCAACTTCAGACTCAACTAATTATGCTGCACTAAAGATTTAGCAGATGTATCATTAAATGTTTAAAAAATTTCTTCTACATTCCATATGCTATTTAATGTGTGACCATTTAATATAACTCAAGCTGGTCCCACCTGTTTATGTAAAGATGGATTGGATATAAGGTTGATGGTAGAGAGTGCCTGAGCTCTAAAATAAATATACTAAAAGCTAGTTTGGCATATATCTTGGTCCAAGTGGGACCACTGGGGATATTATAAAGATTGGTGGGGTGTGTATGAGGGATATGATGCAAATCACTGAGGTTCTTACCCTTAAGATGTTGCTTTTTTTGCATGTACTCCTATGTCGCTCGGACTCTTCAAAGGTGTTGTCGGATCCTCCAAAAGTATTGCGTTTTTTTGGAGGATCCGCCAGATGCATGTTGGATCCTTCAAAAGTAGGCATTTTGAAGGATCTGACATGGTCGCGGCAACATCTTTTGAGAGTTCGAGCAACATAGATGTACTATCATGTATCAGAAGGGTTTCCTTAGTCAAAGGCAAAGAAATATTTTTTTTAATTCTTTTCATCTAAAGGATGACTTTAGCCTTGGGCAAAGCCAAATTCAGTGGTTGTGTTGAATGGTCAAAATTTTTTTTTATGGCTTTGAAGGTACATTTTGACTGTAAATCATTAACAAAGATGCTTTCATTAGTTGAACTTGTAGTGGTTTTTGTGCCTAAATTGTTTTGTTTGGTCAACAAACAAACCTAACATTATTTTAATGAAGTCAATGTCTGTAGGGGACTGGTCATTTCATTTAAGAAATAGGTAACATGGGGTTTCAGTCAACAGTGCATGTGCAGGAACAAGTTTTATTTTATCTATTCATGTGAGAACAAAAGACTTGTTTGTAACCTTTAGTAGTTGGAGAGGTGACACCAGAAGATAAATGCATCAGAAAATTGTTAAAAATTTGAGGAAAAACATGTAGGGTTATCACTAGGATTATAATATATCCACAAAATAAATAAATAATTACTTGGAATTTATTGGGATACTTCTTTGGATTGTTAAAAGAATTATTGAATGAGAAGTGTAACAAAGGAACAAATTGATGAAAGCTGGAGATACTTACTGGAATGTGTTACAACTGTTCTATTTTACTGATTAATTTCACTTTGACCTTGATTTGTCTATAAGATGTTACTTAATAGTCAAATATTGAACTTTTATTTGTTAATCTGAGAGAAAATGGAACTTGAGCTGCAACGCGTATGGCCTTAAGCTGTTGATTAATTTTGGCGAGTACCTTGCCTCTCTCGAGCCTTATGATGGGGGGGTGGGGCATGAATCAGGTCTTATTTTGTTTGTCCTACAAATGATTCGGAGGAGCAACACTATCATGTCTCTGAGATTGTTAAGTTCAGTCATTTTTTTTTTCTAACCGTTGCTAGTTAGTAAATCATGGGGTGCGTGTTTCAAATTAGTACCTACAGAAAGTGAAAATGTGTATTTGGACATTGCAGGTAGGGGAGAGAGGATTGCAATTATCGGGTGGACAGAAGCAGAGGATTGCTATAGCGAGGGCCATGCTTAAGAATCCAGCGATCCTTCTCTTAGATGAGGCAACTAGTGCTTTAGATTCTGAATCAGAGAAGCTAGTGCAGGAGGCTCTAGACAGGTTCATGATCGGACGAACGACTCTTGTGATTGCTCATCGCCTGTCTACTATCCGGAAGGCTGACCTGGTGGCTGTACTACAACAAGGTAGTGTTTCTGAAATCGGAAGTCATGACGAGCTTATGAGTAAAGGAGAGAATGGCATGTATGCCAAGCTCATCAAAATGCAAGAAGCGGCTCATGAAACAGCTCTTAGTAATGCTAGAAAGAGCAGTGCGAGGTATCTTCACACAGCAAATCTTCATTGAAGTTGCATCAGATAATAATATTACACCTTAAACTAAAGACAAGAATCATAAAGCTTGCAGCTGTTGTTCATACATGAGCTGATTGTATCTTAATGCTCTTCAACCTTTTTTTTTCTTGCAGGCCCTCGAGCGCAAGGAACTCTGTAAGCTCACCAATCATCACTAGGAACTCTTCCTACGGTAGATCACCATATTCTCGCCGGTTGTCTGACTTTTCTACCTCGGACTTCAGCCTCTCCCTTGATGCTGCATATTCTAATTACCGCAATGAAAAGCTTGCATTCAAGGATCAAGCTAGTTCGTTTGGCCGGCTTGCAAAAATGAACTCTCCTGAGTGGACTTACGCTTTGATTGGTTCTATAGGTTCTGTCATCTGTGGTTCACTTAGTGCTTTCTTTGCATATGTTTTGAGTGCTGTTCTTAGCGTGTACTACAATCCAGACCATGCTTACATGAGCAAACAAATCGCAAAATACTGTTATCTTTTGATTGGAGTTTCATCGGCTGCACTCATTTTCAATACTCTACAGCATTACTACTGGGATGTAGTGGGAGAGAATTTGACAAAACGGGTGAGAGAGAAAATGCTGGCAGCAGTTCTTAAAATGGAAATGGCGTGGTTCGATCAGGAAGAGAACGACAGTTCAAGAATTGCAGCCAGGCTCTCTCTGGATGCCAACAATGTTAGGTCAGCCATTGGGGATAGAATCTCTGTCATTATGCAGAACTCAGCTCTCATGCTAGTCGCGTGCACTGCAGGATTCGTATTGCAGTGGCGTCTGGCCCTCGTCCTCATTGGTGTATTCCCTGTGGTTGTTGCTGCAACTGTTTTACAGGTGAGTTCTTGGAAATTCAAATCAAGTCCCGCTGCATGTTAATTTATTATTTAGCAGGTTTATCAGAAAAAGATCAACGCCTCCACAGTGTAACGCATGAAAACCTAAAATGGAATTCAAACTAATTCATTAAGACACTTCCGTTTTATATACTCCATCCGTCCCAATTTAAAGTCTTTCTTTCATTCTTAAACTCCGTGCCCAGTTAAATAACTTCACATAAATTGGGTCGGAGATTCATTAAGACACTTCCATTTTATATTAGTGCTTATGGTTTCGATTAAATTTTAGATTATATGTTCTTTGTGTGCTGAATTATATGCATCTCCAACAGAAAATGTTCATGAAGGGATTCTCAGGAGACTTAGAAGCTGCTCATGCCAAAGCCACACAACTTGCAGGAGAAGCTGTAGCTAATGTAAGAACAGTTGCTGCCTTCAATTCAGAAACAAAAATAGTCAACCTTTTCGACTCCAGCCTCCAGACTCCGCTTAGACGGTGCTTCTGGAAGGGACAAATCGCGGGAAGTGGTTATGGGATTGCTCAATTCTTGCTTTATGCTTCCTATGCCCTTGGCCTTTGGTATGCCTCCTGGCTTGTCAAGCATGGGATCTCTGACTTCTCGAAGACAATCCGTGTTTTCATGGTCCTCATGGTTTCTGCTAATGGTGCAGCTGAAACATTGACCTTAGCCCCCGATTTCATCAAGGGTGGCCGAGCAATGCGTTCAGTTTTTGAACTCCTTGACCGCAAAACAGAAGTTGAGCCTGATGATCCAGATGCCACTGCTGTGCCTGATCGTCTTCGTGGTGAAGTGGAATTTAAGCATGTAGACTTCTCATATCCCACTAGACCTGATGTATCAATTTTCCGCGATTTAAATCTCCGTGCTCGAGCTGGAAAGACTCTTGCTCTTGTTGGACCAAGTGGATGTGGAAAGAGCTCAGTCATTGCACTTATAGAGCGGTTTTATGAGCCATCATCTGGACGTGTCATCATAGATGGCAAGGATATTAGAAAATACAACCTTAAGTCTTTGAGAAGACACATTGCTGTGGTGCCACAAGAACCTTGCCTCTTTGCTACCACCATCTATGAAAACATTGCTTATGGACATGAATCAGCAACCGAAGCTGAGATAACCGAAGCAGCAACCTTGGCAAACGCCCACAAGTTCATATCTGAATTGACTGATGGGTACAAAACATTCGTCGGAGAAAGGGGAGTTCAATTGTCCGGTGGACAAAAGCAAAGAATCGCCATTGC
The DNA here is from genome assembly GCA_018107945.1 of Datura stramonium. Classification (NCBI taxonomy): domain Eukaryota; kingdom Viridiplantae; phylum Streptophyta; class Magnoliopsida; order Solanales; family Solanaceae; genus Datura; species Datura stramonium. Next base: position 169,514 of record JACEIK010001313.1, read on the forward strand.
TCGTGCATTCCTAAGGAAAGCAGAGCTAATGCTGCTGGATGAAGCAACAAGTGCACTCGATGCAGAGTCTGAGAGATGTGTGCAAGAAGCATTGGATCGCGCTTGTGCAGGTAAGACAACCATTGTGGTTGCACATAGGCTATCCACAATCAGAAATGCACATGTGATCGCGGTCATAGACGATGGGAAAGTAGCAGAACAAGGCTCTCATTCTCATCTGTTGAAAAACTACTCAGACGGGATATATGCACGTATGATACAACTACAAAGATTTACACACGGAGAAGCTGTGAATATGGCGATAGGATCAACGTCTTCTGCACGTCCCAAGGAAGATCAAGATTGAGGGAGAAAAAAAGAGCCAAAATTGAAGCTCAGAAAGAAAATACCACTAGAAAAAGGAGTATACCTTGTGTAACACCCTTATTATTTTTTGGACTGCTAATTTCTTGTTCACTGTTTCTAGTATAGTATAGTATAATATGTGCATTAATCCAAAATTTATATTTTTCCTTCAATCCTTCACTCTTACTCATCCCTTAGTGATAGAAAACTTCACTTCTTTTTCTTAAAACACACAAAATCAACTGCATTTAGTAGTAGTAGTAGTAGTACAATGTAGGAAGGAAGAAAAAGGGTGAGTAGTACATTTTACTATCTTTGTGGGGACCTAGTGCCTCATGTTTCATTAGTTACTCCATTAAAGGATAAGAAGATGACCTCAGGTCACCGGTTCGAACTCTGTGTCAAGCGAATTAAGTTCAATATTTAAGTGGAGAAAGGTAGCAGACAAGACTCGTAATCCTTGAGTTGCAAAGGACTTTGGGCGAAGGGATGGACCCATAATCTTTGAGTTTCGAAGAACAAAGTTTAGTATTTAAGTGGAGAAGGGTAGATGGATGAACTCATAATCCTTGAGTTTGGTAGGCTTTAGGCGAAGGGGTGGACCCATAATACTTGAGTTTTGAAACCTGCATTGAGCAAAATAAGTCTAGTACTTAAGTGGAGAAGGATAGATGGTTGGATGCATAATCCACGAGTTTCGATAGCTTTGGGTGAAGGGGCAAACCCATAATCTCCAAGTTTCAAATGTTAAAGAGAGCGAACTATGTTCAGTATTCAACCGGAGGAGAAAGGTAGAGAAACAGACTCATAATTCTCGAGTTTCAAAGATTATTATTCAATCAAAAGATTGACTCCAAACAGATTTCTCGATCATAAATAAAACTAAAGGTCAAAAAAATAGACACACAACAACAACAACAACATGATTGAGTTTAGTGTCCTTCCATAGCCAAAAAGTCCTCCTACATCCCCCTTTATTACAAGACAAAATTTTCATCATAATGTTTTGAAACAAGATACCTTGTTACTACTACTGATTTAACTTTGAAGAAACAAATTTTGGGACATGTTGTTTTGTGTCCCCACATACATCAATTCACCACCAAATCAACCTAACTAGACCCTACTACTTAGTACTATTAATTGTCACAAACATTAATTATGACAAACCTTAATCAAGATTGTTAAATTTGTCTTGTGATATCACTTTTTCAATAAAGAGTTCTTTTTTTTGTGTGTGTGGATTAATGAGCCTTTAATTTGAGATTGTTCAATAAATATGGGACCAAAATATGTTGGATTTCCGACAAGATTATAAGTCATAATCCACGCCTAAGATATGATTTTATCTTTTTTGGCAATGTTGGACCGTTTGATGTTGATGGTGCCCCTAGAAGGAGCACCGTAAAAATTATATACACAATCAGATCATTTAAAGGATAACTATGCGGAAAACTCTAGTTAATAGTAACAATAACTATTAATTTAGAATGTATGATAAATAACTTATCATGACATGTTAAATTACATTGATCGGTACGAGAAATTTTTCATTTCATACGGCCCGACTCGTCTGAACATTGAGGATTTTTGAAAAATTTTAAACGAGATTCACTCCGTCAGTTTTTGATAAATTCTGATTTTTGGTTGTTGTGATATATGATTCAACATATTTAACCTTTAATTAATTAAAAAATATATGCTTTTGGTCTCTCTGCGTTGGAGATATTTTATAGTTAGACTATATTTAGAAGTATATTATCCTTCGATATGAAGTAGCAATACAAATGCAACAAAACACGAGAATAATAAATAGCTTATCAGTTAATAATTTTGAAAATTTGTCAATATTCATAAGCAACGGGATCAAAAATTCACATTTTAAGTAATAGTTAAATGTATTTTTAGTGAGACATCACAAGGACTAAAATTAAAATTTACGAATAATTGAGCGATCAAATGCGCTATTAACCCTAACATCACCGACCAATAACTTAAAATATATGGTACATACATAACTTGTCATAACAAATTAAATCACGCTAACAATATATATAATGTAAATATTATGTATCTAACACCTAAAAACGATATGTGAAGCGAAAGAAATTAAGAAGAAAAAACTCAATAATGTAACATGTTAAATTATGATCCGAGTTTGTCAAATACTTAATAAACCACTATATTAACAACACATAAATAATATTCATTATACTGTTAATGTATATAACGTAAATTCCATGGATCAATAATAACTAAAGATTGAAAGTGATATGTGGAGTGGAAGAATGGGGGTGGAATAGGAAACAACATAATTGAGTTAGGGGGTTCACGTGGTGAGTGGTTCCACACAATGTATAATTGACCAAAAAATTATATATATATCGAATTTTAATTATTAAATTTAATCAAAATTAGAAAAATAGAAAAATATTTAATGGAGGCTCACGTTTGGAAATGTAGATTTTGTAGTTTATGTTATTTTTTAGTTTATTTCAAGAATATGGTGTACATTTTTAAGGTGCAATTTCTGTTATTTTTTAATCTATTTATTGTGGTTGTTATATGCGATTCTGAAATTTTGACGAGAATTTCTAGTATTTTTGGTTTAATTTTTCTTCTTCATAGTTTTTGATAATTTAAAATGCTCGTTCTTTTTTTTGGACAAATTTAAGAAATTAAAATTGTTCCGTTTGACACTTAAGAGATTATTTTAAACCTATCGTCAAAGGAATCATTTTTGTCATTTTCTCAAAATCAAAATAAGAATGCAACAACAATAATATATTTAGTGTACTCCACAAGTGGGATGTGAGGAGAATAGTATGTACACAGATCTTACCCCCGCGATATATAGGGAATATTCTGATAGATCCTCGACTCAAGTATGTGTGTGTATATATATATATAGGTCAAAAACTTGTTTGGAGTATATTACAATTTTTTTTAATTATTATTATTATTATTTTTTATTTTTTTTTTGGTGGTGGGTGAGGAGGTGCACGAGTGAAAAGTAGCATAAAAATGTGCCATTTAAAGTTGAAAGGGATAGTATATAATGGCATTATTTCATGATGAAGGTAACGGCATTATTTTCCAAACAGTGGCAAAAAAAAAAAAAAACTTTGTAGCAAAGGTGAATTTTGTGAAATAATTTGTAAAATGATTCAAATTTATTAATCTTTCGTTAATAGTTGAAGTCAAATATACTGTCATTATAAATATAAGATTAGTCGATACATATCTTTATTCAGTAATGTCATAAGCTTTTCAACACATGGATCATTCACGAGAAGTATTTAGTAGCTCGATTGAATGACTATTTAAACTTTCATCGTTTCATTCTCTACCTTGTAATTTCCTCGCTCATTTCTTCTTCCGCTATCTCCAATTTTTAAGAAGAAAAAACACGGAGCATTTAAAGGTGAATTTTGTGAAATAATTTGTAAAATGATTCAAATTTATCTTTCATTAATAATTGAAGTCAAATATACTTCCATTGTTATGAGACGCGAGGAATTTTTAGTTGCTCGATTGATTAGCTATCTAAACTTTCACCGTCTGATTCTCCACCTAATCTCCTCTTCCATTTTTTCTTCCGATACTTCTTTTTTTAAATTTTAAAACAACATATATCATGAACTATGTAAAACGGTTCAAATTTACCTATGAAGCAAGAGTTTGACATATCATAATAAGCCATAAACAAAAAACTTATTTAACTAATCTTATTCAGTATTGTTCTTATACATCCTACTAAACGATCCTCCGAATAGTGCATTATTACATTATGACAATTTGACATTAATTGGAACCTATGTAATTGTAATTGGCTAAAAGGTGTACAAAAATGCTAAAAGTCAAAACATGACAGATATATAAGTTTGAAGTAAAATCATTAAAGTGAAAATAAATAAATAAAAAGAAGTTGTGTGTTATGAAAAATATAAGAAAAAAAAAAGACAAGAGAGTTGAAGACAAATATAT
>JACEIK010001313.1:184727-199958 GCA_018107945.1 Datura stramonium
TTATAAATTTAACTGACGATCTTAAATTTAAATTTTTAATATAAAAAAAATTATATTATAAAATATTTTTCCTTTTAAATAAGTTCGAAAAATCAATACAGATACCAAACGCGGAAAAAAAAGTGAAGTTTGAATGGTTAGTAGAATGGTTAGACAGGAGCCACGTGCTGAATAGGCTTGGGCAGGTGTTGTTTATTCTTGGTGACCAATGATTGCATAACACGTGTCCTCACCAAATGGAGCACCTGAAGTGCCTCACTCTGCCCAGTGGAATGGTAGTAATGCAATTTCAACCATATTTGGATCTCGAATTTAAACTTGATGGATTCAAAACTCTGCATTTTTACGGATCAACTTACTGCAATTTTGCGATAATGAGATCAAACCTGAATATTTCGAATGTTTAGTATGAGACTATGCTGAATATATTATTGTTATAGCATCTATATTTTGCATAAACATTGTTAGATTCAGTTAAACACATTGTTGCATCCACCTCTGTCACACTTAAAACATCTTTGAGCCGAACTCTAAGAATGAAGGATATTTATCACGAGGTGTAATGAAATGTTTGAAACATTCTTTGTTCTTAACTAAGAGGTCGTTTAGTACAGGAGATAGGATAAACAAAATTATCTCATGGAATTAGTTAACCCATCATATATGTAGAATAACTTATCTCATCATTATGGTATAAATTGTGGAATAAATAAACTCCAGACTAACTAATACCCTTAATCAAACGCAAGATAAAATAATTCTATATTTTATCCCAAGATTATTATTATTTCTTATCCCTCGTACCAAATAACCTCTAAAAGTGTCAAAGTTTAAAACTTAGGAATGAAGTCTTAATAGATAGTTAAACTCAAGGCGGAGCTAGAGGGACCAAAGGGGATTAATCCGAATCCACTTTTTCTTTAAAAAATCACACAATATATACAAGGTCGATTATTTTTAATGTATAATCCAACTGTCCTGCCTTCACGGGCTGGCAAAAAGATGGCCCAAATCTTTTGAAAGTCGCAGGTATTCCCAGTCCACATTAACTCAAGCAAAAGACCAATTTGGGATCTACAAATTTGCAACAAATGATAGATTGGGCCTACATAATAACAATATATCTGGTGTAATCCCACAAGTAGGATCTAAGGAGGATAAGATGTATGCAGATCTTATCCTTACCTTCGTGGGGTAGAGCGACTGTTTCCGCTACCCTTGACTCAATGAGAAGTTATTTCAAGAAGGATTGCAGCAAGAAGAAAAAATGACAGCAAAATATCAGGGTATAGAGCAAAGCAAGATGAAGCAACAAGCAAGAAACATTACCCTTATATTAATTTCATGTTTTCAAGTTCAGTAGCTACATCATATCTTGTAGAGTTCAACATAAAGCAAAACACCAAAGAGCTATTGTTTATCCTCTAGCTCTGTTTTTCTCTACTTTAATACTATACTTTTAACTACAACAATGTTCAAACTCGTGACGTGCACCCAACCCACACATCACGATTCATGTGTTGTGCTCTTACTACTGAACTAAAGCCCTAGGCCGCAAAATCATTTGCTCTCAAAGTGACATTACGAGTGCTCTAGATATCACACCCACTGAACTCCTTCAGAATAATTTGTCAGCAGTTCTAACTATGTCAACAGATACAATACCTTAGTTGACATAGACAAGGCTCTCTCTTCCTCATCGCTGCAAGTGCGAGATACTCTTTGACTATGTTGCTCGGACTCCAAAAATACTACCGCACCCATGTCAGATCCTCTAAAAATAGCTACTTTTGGAGGATTCGACACACCTGTCCACATTTTTGAAGAGTCCGAGCAACATAGCTCTTTGGCACCATAGATAAGAATGTGTAGCCTCCAAATTAGTCTTTGCCACCTGAAACAAATAATCTGTTTGGATGTTCACTGCCTTTTATCATAATCTCTGCTAAATATAGTGCAAATCTATGTACAAGAAAATTTTCCATCTGACTAACAGTGGGACAAAAGTAATTACTCTTCTAATTTGTCAGACACTGCCATCTGACATGAACAAGAACACAGATCACCTTTTTAGGGAAAACATAAAAATAAACATAAATACCTTGAAAAGCAGGAAAAGATGCAGTTAGAAATGGAAAGAAAAGATCATATACTACAAAATTGATTCTTCCCTCATAGGAATTGCTGGTCTTAGGAAACACGTTGAAATAGACGTTCACCTGCAACACCAACATATATCCAAAGGCATATTAGGTAGGTAATTGAACAACAATATCTCGGCAGCTAAACTACATATTTGAGTAGATTATCCAGTCCTCCATATTTCAAGACAATGGTGAACCTCAACCACGCAAGTACATCTATGACTAACCTGCTGAAGGGAGTTTTAGGTTCAGGGACCAGCAGCCATGACAAGAAACATGTCTTCGGGCAGCAAAAGTTAGAGTAGTTTCATGTAGTAAAGGCAATGAATTTGTAATTTGTTATGCTTACCACATGGCATGGGAAATGATAGACCGTTGGATACAATGCTTATCCCCTGAGTCGGACCCTTCTGTTGTTTGTAAGATCTTACAAAAAGTGGCGAACTGGCAATGAATGAATACATGCAAAACACATAGATGTGCCAGATTTCTCACTAAAGCATACCAACACTCCTCCTCCACAATTATCAGATGTCACATGATCTATCAGTCCAAGCAATAACCACAAGCACCAATTAACACATGCACAAATTAATCTTTAATGATCAACAACCAATTCGGATAAAAGGAGGAACCGTCAACAACCAGTGTTTGTCCAACAAATTGGGATATTCAATGGTCTGATTGATTGGCTGCATAGGCGTGATAATGTTCAAGTTTGATGACCAGGGAAGTAAGGTTTGAGAGATAAAAAGGTGTGACCATGCACCATTGCTCAATTTGTGAGTAACTGGAAAATAAGATGAAATCTTCCCATTTGATTGAGGGGATACCGTGGGAAAGAAGTGGAAATGTCAAGTCTTGTAACAAAATCAGCATTAAGGAAGAGATAAAATGTGGAGCATGCCCAACAGCACAAGAATTTAGAATTGAATTCAAGGCCATGATTCTTAAAACTATTCTAATCATTTCTGTAGCATGGGTTTACTCTGATCCAACAAAAATACATCATTCTTAAAAGAACAGAAAAGAAGCTAGGTTGTAATGGATGTACATTTCGTTATTTACTTCGAAAAGATTGTTTAGATCTAATTTAAAGAAATAAACAAAGAGAAGATAGAAATGTTATATATTGGATTATTATCAAGTAACCGCAGGACATTAAGTTGTTTTACTTTAATACTTCGTTTATAGATGTCCAACCCTTAAATGTTTTAAGTTGATAAACAAAGAAAGAAACCACTTGCATCTAAAACATGTCAGATTTTCAAACATGAGACTGCTGTACCATATCGTCAATTATCACAATTAGGACGTATATCCATGACATACATAATGAATACCAATTTGGCCACATCACCCAACATGACATTACAGACAAACCAGTTAAAAGTGTTCGAACAATACAGTCGATACTATTTTAGTAATGGAAACTAAACCTCAAGAAACAAACTATACAATCAGCATTCTACATGTTAGATACAGTACTCAATAATGTCTTCCAGGGAAAAACAGCTATTGCTCATACGTTGTCACCAGAAACTAAAGAGGTTATCCAACTTCAGTTGGGCATTTCATAAATGAATTCACCTCACCTTGCAGTTGTAGTAGCTGACAGGGATTGTTTACTTTATCTTTTTAGTGCCAATGTGCTTATTTATCCTTATGCATACTTGTAGAATAGAGATGGTTATTCAAGATCATAGATATGATTGCAGATATCATATCCTTACAAGATATTTTAGTCTATAACTTTGAAAATAGATTTTTCACATAATCACGTGGAAATAGTATTGGAGATCTCAAGAATTCTTAGTTATGCTAGGCATGTGAAGGAGATTTCCAGGACAATATGAACTTATAGAATCTTAACTGCATTTAAAGTGGCTTAAGAGCATAGGGTGGTTGGTCCAAAATTCTTTTTGTTATTACTTGATTCCCCACAATTCACAACTATCACATTCCCAATTTGAGGAGTAAAGTTTGGAGTACTACAAATAGTATATAAAAAATAAAACATCAACAGTGCTGGAATCAATTGCAAATACTTATGCAAACTCAAGACAAGATATATATGACAAGATTAGAAATTATAAAACATGCGAGACAAAAAAAACAAAATTCAATCATTTTATGCATATACTGATGAGGTATATTAAACTGATAAAATTCAATCATCTGACAATTAAAGAGAAGCAGATCAAGAATATTCATATGGTTGAATATAATTTGCACTATCCACCTCCATCCTCATATGCACAATTTACAAAGTTCTCACAAAAGTTCAGGGTAAATGTTGCTTCAGGTCAAAGAATAAAAACAAGAGAACGGAAGCGTCAATTTTATCTTATGTATTTAGCACCGACGAACATCAAACAATATCCGTTTTAACAGTCAAAACCAAGTCCTTTTAACATAGACTAAGTTAGAGGTTATCAGTACACAACCAAAATACTCAAAAATAGAAAACAAGTAATTGGCGAACTCCATACTTTGATTTTCAAAATACATCAATTTTATGGAGTGCCAAACGTAAATTGACATGTCCAATTAAGCTGAATATTCTTGTTTCATACCCAAGTGACAATTGAGTAGATACTTACTCACATCGGGTGTTTATACAAATCAAGTATATTAACCTTAGTAGTTAAAAGTTAGATTGAGAATACATACAAATTAACCATGATTAAGTGGTGAATTTATATATGAAAGACACGTCTTACATTCACTTATTTGGTGCTGACACCCAGTGCGGGTAAGTTTTTATCACGACGGTGTCACAAACAGATTAAAGTCGCTTATTTTTTTTGGATGAAGTAAGGGAATTTCATTAAATGGCATCAAGAACATGCATAGACAACATTACCAGATCAAAGTTGCTTATAATTTTCAGCTAAAGGCAACTATGTTCTACCTAGTTCTAAAGGCAAAACTTAAAGGCAAGTTCTACAGAGTGGTGGTTAAACCAACTATGTTGCATCGGACTGAGTGTTGACCAGTCAAGAACTCTTATGATCAGAAGGTGAAAGTTGTGGAAACGAGGATGTTGCGATGAATGTTGGACATATTAGAAGAGATAGGATTAGAAATGAGGATATCCAGGACAACGTGGGAGTGACTTCGGTAGAGGACAAGATACGGGAAGCAAGGTTGAGATGATTCAAACATGTGAAGAGGAGGTTGCTAGATGCCCCAGTGCGGAGGTGTGAGAGGTTGGTGATGGATGGTTTTAGGAGAGGTAGAGGTAGGCGGAAGAAATATTGGGGAGAGGTGATTAGAAAAGACATGACACGGTTTCAGCTTACCGAGGACATGGCCTTAGATTAGTGTAGTAGGTTAGCAAGTAGTAGAGTGTTGTCCAGCTAATCCTTCCATATTAGTAGTAGTAGTATTACTCTTGTAGTGTCTTGTCCTTAGATTTTTGTTACTATCTGGCTTTCTTGTACTTTTGATTATCGTATTATTTTGCGTTACTTACTGTTCAGCATGCTTTGTTATGCTTTCACATCCGTTACTTCTTTTTCTGCATTGATTTGGTTTGTTTTTTCTTGAGCCCAAGGTCTATCCGAAACCTCTCTACCTCTAAGGTAGGGGTAAAGACTGCGTTCATTCTACCCTCTTTCCATATCACACTTTGTGCGACTATACTGGGTATGTTTGTTTTTGTATAACTTTCAACTAACTTAACAACATTTTGGTGTAGGAAAGTTGACAAATTGAGTAACCACATCAGCCAATTTAACCAACAATTTATTGCCCAAAAGAAAATCGGACATAGCTTAACTAGAAATTTATTGCTCTCGACAAGTACGACATATTTAAACCAAACTTCCTACTTTCAAAAGAATTACTGACAGCCAAAATAATTAGGAAAGTCACCCTTCATAAGGTAGTTTATAAATATTTAAATAAAGCCAACCACTTACTAACATATCCATCATGACTTGGGACTGCAAGTATCCCACACAAGAATCGACAATTTAGATGACAATTCCAAGAGTTGATGACGATGTTAGCCTTGGATGTGCTCAAAACGTGTTATGTTCCATATTCACATGATTCCAAACTATGTGTGTTGTCTTTGAGGCTAAATTTATGCATCACTTCGTGGTTCTACATTCAGAGAAAACAGCGTATGCCAGCTGTAAAGAACTTCAAAGCGTATTTTGCAATTTTCATTTATTTGGTAGTATGATTTTAAAAGCAATCAGTTGATGTCGGTGCCAGGATAAAACGACATAGCCCTATTAAGCTAAATATTTTGTTATTGATCCAGGTCAGAATTACCACTAATACTTTCAAGAAAAAAGCATGAAAATCAGATTAACTTAGCTAAGAAAAGGAGATGGGCAATAATGAGAGAAGATGACGAGTTATACTAAAGGACCCAGGGAGTTAAGAAGCATTTTGGTGAAATTCAGATGAAATCTCTTTCACGCTTCTCTTTAAATAAGTAAATAGATATAATCATCCAAAACTTAATCTTTATAATCAAATACAAAGTTTAATATATTTATGTTTAGATCCTCCAACAGCATTGTCGGAGGAAAAGCCAGAACTCCAGCTAGCAAGATGATACGTTGCAGCACCTTCATTGCATGTAGACCGTGTGTCTTTCACATGGAAGAACTTTATTTAAATGGATTACTCAATCTACGACACCACTCCAGCTCATCTCCATTTACTATCGTCACCTTCACCACAATCACACTTCATCTTTATTTAAAGCAACAAAACCTGCATCCTAAAGTTCACCACAATCTCACTCCATCTCTATGTACTTGCAGGGCAAGCTCGTTCCTTTCAACCCAAAGTGCTCTGCTCCCTTACTAAACTCTGAATTCAGGTCTTCCCATATCATACAGTAACTCGAGACAAACTATGAGAAATCTCGTTTTCCAAGATCCTGGGATCAGAGTAAGCACCAATGCTACTCAAAGTCTAAATCATGCTTGGGAGCGAATACGAGTTCCAGTAGTAGTGCCTGCTCTACACCTTGCAATGTATATATGCATAGCCATGTCCGTCATGCTCTTTCTTGAGCGTATTTACATGGCAATAGTGATAGCAGGGGTCAAGTGCTTTGGAAAGAAAAGATATACCAAGTATAAGCTCGAGTCCGTAAAAGAAGATCTAGAGAAAAACAAAAACTACCCAATGGTGTTGGTCCAAATTCCTATGTTCAATGAAAAGGAGGTAAATACCTTGTGTATACGTCTTTTCTGATGTTCCAGAGATTTAAAGTTTTTCTCCTTTTTTCTGGGTAAAATCCTGAGTTTTAAAGTTATGCATACATCATTATTGTTCTGCATTGGGTTTCAATTTTTCCTAGAAGAAACACCGAATATCCCTGTTTCATCGCCCTTTCCTTTTTTCTGATCAGTGGTTATAATTTTTTCCATCTTGAGAGTAATTTTTAGAGAATAAATCACTAACATACAATGATCCCAAAACTAAAATAAATTTAGTGAATCAAAAAATAAAATACAATTTCATTTCTCACACCCACAAATAATAAAAGACCTAGAAACAACACAGTGTACAACCATATCCGAATATCAAGTGAAAGTTCATGGGAGGATTTTACCTTCAACGCTAGAGGAGCACTATTTGTTCTTCTCTCACCCTTCCCCTTACCGGCTTCCCCATACCCGGACCATCCAGAAAAGAATTACAAAAATGAAAAAATTACACCAAAAATATCGGAAATTTCTTAAATGAAAAAATAGATGCCAAGAGATTACTCCCTTCTCATATAAATCCCGAACCATTAGTCAGACTTTACTGATTAAGCTACAAATCTTTTCTCATGATATTTACCTAACCTTTTCCCTGTCGAACTGCTACCAAACCATGATTTTAATAGCAAGAGACCAAATAATTAAATAGATCTAAAAGGTCAATGTTAATTGGCTAACAAGGTCAAACCAAGACGCAAGTCAGGACATGGAAAGGAAGAAAGCTTATTATCCATCTGTTCATAAATTCCAAAAGGAGCAAGATAGTTTATGGACATTCTTGACCAGTAGAAGAACCCACTAATTTGACTCATTGCAGAAATTATAGATTTATGTTAATCATCCAACACTGTTAATGACTTGTAATAGCTTAATAAAAGATAAACTACAATGAGCATCTAACAAAAAAACAATTGAAACAGGGGTGTGTTCAGTAGGGAGGAAAACATTTTTTTCTAATTTTTCCATGTTCAGTTGGTCAAAAATATTTGGAAAACATTTTCTCTAGGAAAACAAGTTCCTAAAAACTGAGAAAAATGAAGTTCCCTAGTGGAAATAGGGAAAAAAAGTTCCACATGTGGCATTCCATATTGATTGTGTCCTTCCACCTCTGTAGCCCCCATCCTCCACCATCTCATTATATACAAATATTTCTAGGATAACATTTTTTGTTTATATACCAAACACAAAAAAATAAGTAAAAAATCCACTTATCTTCTTGGAAAACATTTTCCAACAAAATATTTTTCATGGAAAACATCTTCCATACCAAACACACCCCAAATCTAGATATTTTTTGCAGTTATGTGATGTAAGTTTAATAATATATCAAAAGCATATTGACTGTAAGGCTCTAGCCTCTAGCTTATTCGGACAAGGAAAATATCTAGGAGCTACAACATAAATGCGTTGCTTTTTGTGCCTTGCTCCTGATCAAAGATGATTAAAAGCAGACAACAAGAAAAACACATTTGAAATTAATCCGAATGACAACTAGAATAGCAGATGAATAGGGATATGAATTTTCTCCACAAAAGAAGAACCATTAATCATCTTATTGTTGTTTATCAGGTTTACAAGCTCTCAATTGGAGCTGTATGTGGCTTGTCATGGCCATCAGATAGGCTCATAGTGCAGGTTCTTGATGACTCCACCAACGAAGTCTTAAGGGTATCTCTTTCAACTCAATCTTATCTGAGAGCAAAATTTAAGAATCTTATGAATCTCAATTAATGTTTGAGAATACAATTGCAGACATTAGTGGACTTGGAATGTCGAAAGTGGATAGAGAGGGGGATAAACGTGAAATACGAAACAAGGAACAACCGGAATGGCTACAAAGCCGGTGCTCTCAAGGAGGGTTTAAAGAAGCAGTATGTTGATGACTGTGAGTTTGTTGTGATCTTTGATGCAGACTTTCAGCCTGATGAAGACTTTCTTTGGAGGACCATACCATTTCTTCTCGACAACCCAGAACTAGCTCTGGTTCAAGCCAGATGGAAATTTGGTAAGGCCAAAGACAGCATTATATACGCACTGAATAATTGGTCATGACCTCAAAAACAAACAAAATTTAAAGGTGTTCAGAAGAGGTAAAAATTAATAATTAGTGGATTACCATGTTTTTATGATTATAAACTGTGATTGTATCCGTTTTATGATAAGAGGATTCTTTATGTTGTTTCCATCTCACTCAGAGAACTTGTCATGAAAAGATTTATCTAAAAAGGAAAAATATTAATTCAGCAAAGCGTCCTTAATCTATTTAAAAGGAAATGCATACATAGAAAAAGAATTAAAAGCTTCAGTCGTATTTGTGGTTCTTGCTAACTTGCTTATTAATGTAAGTGAAAATCTTTCCACAGTCAATGCAGATGAATGTCTGATGACCCGACTTCAAGAGATGTCATTGGACTATCATTTCAGTGTTGAGCAAGAAGTTGGCTCGTCAACATGTTCATTTTTTGGGTTCAATGGTAAGCAAAGAGTCAGATCTCACTCCACATACAGACATTCAACAGCTAGAAATTATTTTGAGAACGTAATTAGCTTTTTGGATTGAATTGTAGGGACTGCTGGCGTGTGGAGAATTCGAGCAGTGAATGATGCTGGCGGATGGAAAGACAGGACCACTGTAGAGGACATGGATCTTGCAGTCAGGGCTAGCCTTAAGGGTTGGAAATTTTTGTTTGTGGGCGACTTAGCTGTGAGTTCATAACTTCAAATTCTTATTTATGGAAATGACTAGAAGCCTCTATGTATCAGATGCATAACATAGTTCATTTAGGTCAAGAACGAACTCCCAAGTACCTTCAAAGCTTATAGATTTCAGCAGCACCGCTGGTCATGTGGCCCAGCTAACCTCTTTCGCAAAATGATCAAAGAAATCATCCTTTGTGAGGTGATACTATTTTTTTAAAATTATGTATATTATTCAAAAAAGCTTTTTTATCAACAAGTCACATCACACCTTTTCTTTTAAATGCAGCGTGTATCAGTCTGGAAGAAGTTTCATCTCATCTACGGCTTCTTCTTTGTGAGGAAGATTATCGCACACTGGGTTACTTTTTTCTTTTACTGTGTCGTCATCCCAGCAACTATCTTGGTGCCTGAAGTTCATCTTACAAAGCCTCTAGCTATATATCTTCCAGCAACTATTACCATTCTCAATGCCGCTTGCACACCAAGGTATGTGAACTCACAAAACTGAACTCAGAAATCCTCCTTTTGTTTTTCATTTTCATACTTTTCAAGCACAATTAGATGACACACCTTAGTCTGGTCTCCACGCAGATCTTTCCATCTTCTTGTATTCTGGATCCTATTTGAGAATGTCATGTCTCTCCATCGATCTAAGGCAGCAATAATAGGACTTTTAGAAGCCAGCCGAGTAAATGAATGGGTTGTAACTGAGAAGCTGGGGAACATGATGAAGCAAAAGTATAGTGCCAAGGTATCAAAGAAACCAAGATCGAGGATAGGTGAAAGGTAATACATATATTTATACTTATCATTACATTTGACAGTTCATTCAGTCCTAGAAAGTTGGTTAAACACCAAAGTATTCTCTATCCTGCAAATTTCTGACTGTAACCTGCACTATTGTTTGCAAACAGGATTCACGTCTTAGAGCTGCTAATGGGAATGTATATGCTACATTGTGCTATATACAACATGCTATTTGGAAATGATCACTTTTTCATATACCTGTTCCTGCAAGCAGGAGCATTCTTCGTTGTTGGAATTGGCTATGTTGGAACATTCGTCCCCAATTAGAAAATCTGGTGAACATATGATGCCACTGGAATGCAGGACAAACAGTAAGAACCATGTCCAACTAGTGGATTAATGGTGTGCAAGTGCTAAATTGTATAAAACTTAGGCCCTGCAAGAGATTAAAGGTTTCGATGTAATAATTTGTTTTATTATTTCTATATATATTTGCAGAATTGACAGTATGTTCATTTGGCTGTCCAAATAACTCTTGGTACTCTTCGTCGTGTTATCATATTTGCACTGCATAATATGTATGTAGTAAATTATGAAAAAGATGAACATTAGTATTCTGTTCTCATTTTTACTCATCAAGAAAGATATTTTCTCTTCTTTTCTGCAAGGGAAGCAAACAGGTGAAACTTAATGATCTAGGTGAGCATATTTTAATTCATGACTCAACCCCTCCTGAAGAATTTAATGAACCTATGGATCCAAGAATCCCCAAATTTTTATAAACCTTATATGGAGAAAGAAAGAAACTAGAGCACCTAAATATCATACAAGAAAGGGGGGAATGGCGGTGAAACCAACAACAACATATCCAGTGTAATCTCATAAGTGGGGTCTGAGGAGGGTAGGGTGTACGCAGACCTTACCCCTACCTCATAGAGATAGAGAGGTTGTTTCTGATAGACCCTCGGCTTAAATAAAGCATTTCAAAGCAGTTTGAAAAAGAGATTACAGAAATGAAAGCAATAACAACAACAAAATAAAATGAAACAGAGAGCAGTACACAACATATGGAAGAAAGAACAGTAATGACAACTGAAGCACAAAAAAAACACAAGTGATAACTGAAATCGAAGAACAAGAAACTATGAGAATAGTGCTAATACTACTGGTAAAAAAGTAGGTACAAGTACGACCATAAAGTCAAAATATTCCTCCTGGTTTGGACATCTTCATCTGTTAACTGTTTGTTAACCACCGGATTTCAATATTTTTAGAACTTGAAGTCTTCTTAAGGAACTATTGAACAGCTGGTGAGGACAAAACATGAAGATGATATGGAAGCTTGTTCCTAAATGCATCATTTGGACAGTTTAGCAACAAAGGAATAAGAGATGTTTTGAGGGAAAAAGAAGCCAATTTCTGTTATAAAATATAGGTGTTTACAATATTTGTTTTGCTTGCATAAAGGTGATACTGTAATTAGCATAGATGACTTCTCAGACTTGCTAGATTCAGTTTCTGGGTAGTCTTTGTACAAGTCCAATATTTCGGTAGAGGTGAGCTTCGTGAGAAGCATACAACAGTTAGCGGACACATCTGGCTGCAATGGCAGACAACTCCCAACTATGTATCTAGGGCTCCCCCCTTAAGAGCAAAACACATGGAGAAGTTGATATGGCAGGGAATAATTAAAAAAAATGACTTCCTACTCATCCCTTTTTGGTAAAAATGTATGACATAATTCCATTTCTATACAAATTTTTCAGAGATTCAAATTCATTAAAGCTACTCAAAACTTTAAACTTTGACATAATATCTTCTCTAACAACAAACTTTTCAACTATTACTCTAATATTTTCTTTCTCTATCTCTAATATAACATAGGAGTATAATCAATTTAACGTCTTACTTGAGCCCGAGGGTCTATCTGAAACAGCCTCTCTAACACACCACCCTCTCGAGAGCTTACTTGCGGGTTACAATCGAGTTAGCATCTTAAACTCTGTGTTCAGTCAAATAGCATTATCATGCAAACACATGAAGTACGCCGGGAAGCAGTATCAATTTCTGATCGCAATAAATTGTTCGATAGTGTATAATTTATAAGAAGATGTACCTGTGAAAGTGCAAAAGTAAATTTGTCTGAGATTTTTTCTGAAGGCGTTCATTAGGAGTGTTGGAAGTTCCGATTAAGGGACGAAACCGCGCCGGAGAAGAGACCCGCCGGACGCCGATCGGGTCAAAGGTGCCCTATAATTTGAAGTCCAAAAGGAATGAGGCCAATGGTTGTGTGGGCTTAAAGAGCAGTCCAGTATCAGAATGCAATTTTAGGCCTTATCTACAACTCAAATCATTTGGGCTATTTGATCAATTGGGCCAGTAACATTATAAGCCCATTTTGTGAGGATGATTCAAGTTTTTGCATGGGTTACCCAATTTTGGAATGATCTTTAGTTTTTATCCCTCAAGTGGTCTTTAAATTTTTTCCTACTATTTATTTAATGAAATTTTTTGGGCCAAAATTTTCTTAACTATGATTTAATTTTTCAAAAGAAATTTTTTTTAGAGAATGTTTGTCCTGGGGCATAAGTTCAATACTATCTAATTCACGAGACAAATCTTTTAGAATACGTTGCTTGGAGCCTAAGTTCAGTATGCATAACTTATACATTGGTGCATGAATTCAATAGTATAAACTTCTTAGGTCTAAAATTCCTAAAACTGAACTTATGCCTTGAAAGACATAACTTGTGTCGTGAGGCATAAGTTCAGCAATATGAACTTCTTAAGGCAGAAAGTTTTAAAACTGAACTTATGTCATGTAAAACATAATTTGTATCTTGGGACATAAGTTCAGTAGTATGAATTTCTCAAGACATTATGTTCTAAAATTGAATTTATATTTTGGGGCATAACCTATGAATTAGTGTATAAGTTTGGTGTTTGGACTTTTTAAGACGTAATATTCTAAAACTGAACTTATTTCTTATAAAGCATAAGTTGTGCCTAGCGATTATTTTTTTTAATATTAGAGATATTTTTGTCCGCATTTTTATTACTAAAAGTGTTGAAGGGCAAATATTAAAGATCACGAATTTGAGTGCTAGGGGGCATTCCTTCCCGGGAATGAACCAGGACTATTGACGCAATATCTGTCATGTTACCGCTCTTCACTCTTATACACCCTCAGTTATATATATAACTTGATCAGATATATATATTACATTTCTTTCCTAAAGAGTAATGAATTTGGTAGTGTTACATTTAAATATAGTCAATTTAATATGCGCTTGAAAGTATAGTATCATATATTTGATATTAAAAAAATCGCTAAAAGTTGAACAAAGCCGAAAAATTCGACAAAACCAACAAATATTGAAGCAATGAAAAAATCAAAATTGATTTAATTTGATTTCAATATTTAAAAATCCAATTTAATTAATTTGATTTCTTTTCAAGAAAAAAAAAAGAAAAAAAAAAAGAGACCCCAATAGNAACCCTAATTATAACAATGGAAACTCTCCACACATATACATTAGAAGAATTTACATTAGCCATGAAACTTCAATCTTTGTGTCTTGTGTAGAGGGCAAAATATTCAATCAAATCAAATTAATTGATAAGAGGCCAAGTTGCAAGGTCAAGTGTCACAAGAAGAATCTTTTCTAATTTCTTTATGTAAAAACAAATCTAACAGCTAATATATTTATGAAAGACAAGGTAGGTCAGTTTCTTTTGTGGGCATACATCATAATGATTTAGGGTTCAAAATTTATTTTTTCAGAGTCAGTACATAGTTATACAGTGAATATAACATGAATTATACACATATTATATATCCGTCGATTATTTTTAGTTTAAATGATAGGATGAACAACTATTTAGACTAATTCTTCTAGTATTATTTACTCTAGCCGTTAAGAAACATTTTTCGTTTTTGTCTTTGATCCCTAACAGAGCTCCGATCTGAGGGTAAATTTAAACTCTAATTTGAAGTTCATAGTATAAGTTTGTACCTTTTTTCTTGAAAATTTCAAATATCAATTTCATGTTAAAACTTTATTAATGACAAAGAATAAATATGAATCGATTTGCTAACCACAAGGATATATTCAATGAGCCGTATGTTAGGGTTTGCCCTGAATTTCCAATTCTACTTGGATTCTACATCATAAAAGATAGTTAGCTTATGGTAAAGTCCTTTTCCACAAAGAAACCTTATCTATCAAGACAGTCTTTTTAAAGTAAAAATACAATTATAATGTAAAATTCAAGTAGGATAGAAAATTCAGGGGAAACCCTACCACCATAAATGTAACATAAAAGCAAAATTGAACAATTGTACATAGACAAATTAGGATCTTTTCCTTGACATTAATAAGATTTGTCTATTGTGGTAG
>JACEIK010001313.1:251608-263581 GCA_018107945.1 Datura stramonium
CTAGTGGTGGGTCATCATAGTGGTATTAGAACTGCACATAAAATATTGCAATGCGGGTATTACTAGCCCTCTATTCACCAGGATGCCTATGATTATGCCAAGGCATGTGATCAGTGTCAAAGGCAGGGTGGCATTACCCGTAAGCATGAGGTTCTATTGACTCCTATTCTGGAAGTTGAGTTGTTTGATGTATGGGGTGTAGACTTTATGGGCCCATATGTTAGTGGCAGTGGACTATGTCTCCAAATGGGTGGAGTCTATTGCACTACCTAATAATGAAGGCAAAAGTGTTACTGCATTTCTGTGAAAGCACATCTTCACTAGATTTGGCACTCCCAGAGCAATCATCAGTGATGGTGGATCACACTTTTGTAACCTCCTCTTTATAAG
Source organism: Datura stramonium (assembly GCA_018107945.1). NCBI lineage: Eukaryota > Viridiplantae > Streptophyta > Magnoliopsida > Solanales > Solanaceae > Datura > Datura stramonium. The sequence continues at coordinate 251,999 of JACEIK010001313.1, forward strand.
CCTGTTGGAAAAATATGGCGTCAAGCACAAGATGGAAACACCTAAGCATCCTCAGTCAAGTGGACAAGTGGAAGTTTCAAACAGGGAGACAAAGACCATTCTCGCCAAAATAGTGAATACTAGTCGAATAGATTAGTCTAGGAAGCTCGATGATGCGCATTGGGCTTACAGAAAAGCTTATAAGAACCCCATTGGTTCATCTCCATAACAACTGGTCTATGGCAAATCATGTCATTTACCAATTGAATTAGAGCACAAGGAACTATTGGCTCTGAAAAAGCTGAATTTGAACTGGAAGGAAACAGCCAAGATGAGACTTGACCAGATCAATGAGTGGGACGAGCTTTGACTTAGAGCCTACGAGACTGCAGCCATTTATAAAGAAAGAATGAATATTTATCATGACAAGAAGATTGCAAAAAGTTAGTTTAACACAAGCAATTTAGTCCTAGTTTCAACTCAAGGCTCCGTTTTCACCTTGGAAAGTTGAAATCTAGATGGATGGGACCTTACAGAGTGGTACAAGTATTCCCATATGGTGCAGTGGAACTTGAGAACAAATATGGGAAAAGGTTCAAATTAAACAGGAAAAGAATAAAGCTATATCTAGGATATGTGGAGGAATTAAGAGGAATCGAGGTGGTGTACCTTGATGATGCCTGAAGAGTCGCAAGAGTTACGTCGTGCCGCGACATTAAATCGGGTCCTGCATGGGAAGCAACCCATGGATGGTGAAGTCTAAGTAGCTGCAAGTATGTTCCTTTCCCTCTATGCATACATTCTACGCTTTGAGGATGAAGCATGCTTTGTAAAAATGGGAGGGGGTGTACTTGGATTTTTTGGGGATTTTGATTCGTCCAAGGGTTTTTTCTTGCCGTGTCTCTTTTACCTGGGGCATGCTATCTACTAGAACCAGCATGTTTAGGATTTTTTGTGTGATTTTTATTTAATTAGAAAGTAGTTTAGGATTACTCAGCCAATAAAGTGCACTTGAATTAATATTTTTTAAAAATTGACAATGTTAACTTTTTTCTGATGAATTAGCCGTGTACTTGTGATTGCATACATGATTTCTGTGGATCTTTTTGTGTCATTTAGTATATTAGCATATGTAGTTTTTGTTAATCCATGAATAAACCATACATGTAGAGTGAATATAAATCATGTACCATAAGTGAGTGAGGTTTGATACCTAGTGCAATACTATGTAGAGGATCTAGAACTTGTCTGGTTGGTCTTAGCATAGGTTTTAGGATGGTTGTTTAGGAAAGGATCGTAGGCCGTTTTTGTTGAGCCCATTTTTAGTCTAAATAAACCTACAAAAATAATATGATTCCCTTGGTCAAAATTTGTGAGCTTTAAATAGACCATTTTCTTCTTTGATTAACTGATTCACCGTACCCATTTTTATAATGAACCTATTTTAGCCCTGTTCCCTCCTTGGACATTGTGAACCTCAACATGAGCAAACTGCCTAAGTTGAGGGTGGCTAGAGTAGGGGTGCATAAAGATAGGGAAGGTGAAAAGGGAGAGAAAAGAGAAAAAAAAGTGATAAATGAGGTGTGGTGTGACAAAAGAAAAGAATAAAAAAAGAAATTTTGAAAAAGAAAATTCAAAATGATAATGAGGCATGAAAAGATTGAAAGCACACCACACTCAGACAAGTATATCAAAAAGGTGAAAAGAGAGGAAAAAGTGGAAAAAGTAAAAAGGGTGGAAAAGTGAAAAGAAAAGGTAAAAGAATGGAGCCACATGTATGTAGTGCCAAGGAGCGGTTTTAGTCACTCGAAAATTTTCATATCTACCTTACCCAGCCCGAAAGCCTACATCACAATCCAAAGAAAGTCCTATAGTGATCCTAACCTGACCATCTAACAGATCGAAGTAGAGAAAATAAGGGCAAACCTATGGTTTCCAATATGCAGTATTTGGAACTTCTTTGTGAGAGTGAGAGTTTCGCTTGTTCAGTCCCATGTCATATATTTTTCTACATCTGTGAGTGGGGGACTTCGTTTTCTATGAGGGTACATGGTTTATTTTTAACTTCACCAGCGATCTGTGTGAAAAGCATTAGTGATGACTTGACTACCTGTTAATAGCTAGATGACATGTCTTGATCGCTATTTCTTATGTTTTGTGGTTGCTTCTTGTAGTGCATGTGCTAATTTGGTTCTTAGGAAAAGGGTCAAGAGTTTTTGGAGTCATAGTGCAAATTTTGTTTGATATTGGTTGTAGTGTCCTAGGTTTATTTTCTAGTTAAGCATCGTGTTTAGTTTTTCTTTTTCTTTGCTTGAGGACATACAAAAGTCTTAAGTTTAGGGTGTTGATGTGCTGTGAGTTTAGAGAACTTTCGATATTTAAAACTGAGAAAATAGCATGGACTTAGGTATGTTTATATGGATAGAAGGCACTTTTACTTTAATTTCAGGGAAAATAAGTGTTGGAGTAAAGTTGTGCAAAAGAAGCCTTAAAATATAGAAAATCATCCACCATTCTCAGTACGAGCCATACTGAGAACCGTGTTGAAAGTCAGAAGGCTGAATTGCGTAGAAGGCAACATATGACTCTCAATACGAGTCGTACCACGATTGTATGAGCCGGAGCTGGAGTCCTGGAAATATTTAGAAGAAATTGCACAAAGGCAGATTCATGGTATGGATGGACTCACGAATTGTGGAACCAATGTACGAATCGTACCAGGAGCCATGGTAAACTCCAGAAGATTTTCAGAACTTGGCAGAACTTCAGACACTATAGACAGTACAAGTCGTGGGTAGATGGTACGAGTCGTACCACAACACTCGTAAAGAATTTCAAAAGATGTCAACGTTATCAAAGCCAAACCACGGAAGCAATGTACGACTCATAGGATGAAGTTACGAGACATACCAGGACACCAACACTTAGCCAGATCTGTAGCAGCCATGAACTTACGGACAGTAGATACGACCCTTACAATCCTTCTACAGGTCATAGGACAAATCGTGGAACAGACGTCACTAAATATGGAAAACTCCCTATTAGCTTAGGACAAGGTTTCTAATGTCTATATAAATGTCCTTTATGCTTTATTTTAGCAAGAGAAGGACATAACTAAGTTAGTAGATGTGTCAATTGTTACTATTGTGGATTGAATAATCAAATTTGATTTCCTTCCAATTGTTGCTATAAGTATTTAAATTATGTGTTTGTCAATGAATGCAAATTACAATTTTAAAACATTGAGTCTAAAACCTCCATAACTAGGGGTTGTGGGAACCATGGTGAATTAACAAACTAGGTTTGCACAATAGTGATTCAAAACCAATGCGAAAATCTTGTGTTGTATTCTCGTCATATTTAAACGTTTCTTAACAGTGTACAATGTTAGACTTGCCCGAATTCTCTACTTGCTTGAACCTAGGGAAGTAGAGATTAGGAAAAGAGAATTACAACAAAGCCTTGATCTTTATGATCATTGTATTAACTTGAGTTGTGATCGTAGGATAGTTAAATTTGGAACATATTGGTAATGGTTAGCTTGAAATCGCTCATGAGACCAGACCCGGTGATTGAGTACAGTCATCCAATTGGGATAAACCAGTCGTTTGGATGAACCCTAGTTATCAGTTCAATAAGTAAACATTGGGATAGACCACGTGTGTATACGCGAAGTAGTTATGAACTCATGGGGAATACTTACCCTAGTTTTTTTCAAATCTTGATTTAAATCACAATTATAATCTTTTCTTTAACAATGTTTTCTTTAAAACACCCCAAATTGGAGATAATTCACCAATAAGTTCACTTACCGACATTAGTCTAGATCTTCTATATTCCCTATGGGTTCGACCCCAACCTCTTAGTTCGGTTCTTTATTAAAAACGTTCGCTTCATGCTTTTTCAGGAAGTATGAGTTTGAGTGTTATCAAAAAGTGGCACCATTGCCAGGGAATACGGCTAAGATTATACTAATTACTTGTATTTGATTTTTTGGGTGTTATTTCCCCGTCTATGTTTTTTTTGTTTTTCTTTTGTGATTCTGTCAGAAGACCTCAAGGGAACGACCTCTTTTGCAAGCCCCCAGATGGAATACAATAATCTTCCAGTACCTGTGGAAGAGATGATGACTATTCACACCTTAGCAGTTGTCTTGATGAATTATGAGGGAGATGGGGTACCAGAGTAAACAAAGACAGTGAACGCCTTAAATGGAATGGGGACATATAACTTCAGCCCAAAGAAGTTAGAGCTTTATTTGAAGAACTGTTCAACACCGCCAGCAAAGCCATCAGTAGAGATACCACTAGTCCTCGAACTGAAGGCACTAACTCCCTATCTCAAGTATGCATTTTTAGGTGAAGACAACACTTTGCCATTGATAATTGTAGCAGATTTGACAGACTGGCAAGTGGAAGCTTTGGTCACAGTATTAAAAAGGCACAAAAAGGCAATTGGATGAACCATAGCTAATATCATCAGGATCCTTTCGGGCATATGTACTCACCAGATACAACTCGAGCCAAACTGTATGCCAAGTATAGAACATTAGCGATGCTTGAAGCCCCCAATGCAAGAAGTAGTATAAAAGGAGATCATCAAGTGGCCAAACATTGGTGTAGTCTACCCCATCACAGATAGCAAGTGGGTGAGTTTGGTACAATGTATACCAAAGAAAAGCGGGATCACAGTGGTACCCAATAAGAAGAATGAGCTGATATCGACACAACCAGTCACAGGATGGAGTGTATGCATGGATTATAGGACAGTCAACCAATTGACCCAGAAGGACCACTTTCCAATACCATTCATGGATCAGATACTTGACAGATTGGAAGGTAGAGGTTGGTACTATTTTCTTGATGGCTACTCTGGATATAATCAGATCACCATCGCCCCGGAAGATCAGAAAAAGACTACCTTCACCTATCCATATGGAACGTTTTCTTTCAGAAAAATGCCATTTTGATTGTGCAATGCATCGGCTACATTCCAGCACTATATGATGTCTATATTCTCAAATATGGTGGAAGACACCATCGAAGTATTCATGGACGACTTCTCAGTTGTGGGTGACATTCGAATCTTTCCTCAAACACTTGGGCAAAGTGTTGAATAGATTCGAAGAAACTAATCTCATTTTATGGTCAAGGAAGGAATAGTGCTGGGTCACAAAATCTTAGAAAAGGAGATTGAGGTGGACAAGGAAAAAATTAAAGTTATAGTAGGTTTGTCGCCCCCTATTTCCGTAAAAGTGGTCAGAAGCTTTTTAGGGCATGCAGGATTCTATAGGCAGTTTATCAAGGAATTTTCAATGATTTCACAGCCATTGTGCAAATTGCTTGAGAATGAGGTAAAGTTCATGTTTAATGAGGAATGTTTAAGGTATTTTGAGTGCTTGAATGAGAAACTCACCACTTCTCATATTATCATAGCTTCAGATTGGTCTCTTCCATTTGAAGTAATGTGCAATGCTAGTGGGGTTGCTCTTGGTGCTGTCTTGGGCCAAAGAAGAGCAAAGATTTTCCATCCTATCTACTATGCTAGTAAAACACTCAACACGGTCCAAAAGAACTACACGGTCACAGAACAGGAACTACTAGCCGTGATTTTTGCATTTGAAAAGTTTGGAGCATACTTACTTGTACCAAAGGTGATCATCCAAATAGACCATGCCGCTTTGAGGTACCTGATGTATAAAAAAGATACTAAATCCAGATTGATTAGGTGGGTGTTGTTGCTTCAAGAATTCGAGTTTGAGGTTAAAGATCGAAAAGGGACTGAAAACAAGGTAGTTGATCACTTATCCAGGCTAGAGTCTAAAGCTAGGGCAGGATAGGAGATTGATATTGATGATGCATTCCCAGACGAGCAGGTGCTAGTTGTATCTCAGGATTTGATTCCTTGGTTCGCCGACTTTGCAAATTATTTGGTTAGCGACATGATCCCAGCAGACTTGACTCCCCAGTAGAAGAAAAGTTTCTTATTCGATGCCCAAAGATACTATTGGGATGAATCATACTCATTTCACATTTATGTAGATTGGATCATACATAGGTGCATGCCAAAAGTACAAATGTTGAGCATTCTGGAAGCCTGTCATTCATCCCCAGTGGAGGGTCATCATAGTGGTATTAGAACTGCACATAAAATATTGCAATGCAGGTATTCCTATCCCTCTATTCACCAGGATGCCTATGATTATGCCAAGGCATGTGATCAGTGTCAAAGGCAGGGCGGCATTACCCGTAAGAAATGAGTTGCCATTGACCCCTATTCTAGAAGTTGAGTTCTTTGATGTATAGGGTATAGACTTTATGGGCCCATCTGTTAGTTCATATGGGATGAAATACATCATGGTGGCGGTGTACTATGTCTCCAAATTGGTGGAGGCTATTTCACTACCTAATAATGAAGGAAAAAGTGTCACAGCATTTCTGCGGAAGCACATCTTCGCTAGATTTGGCATTTCCAGAACAATCATCAGTGATGGTGGATCACACTTTTGTAACCTCCTCTTTAGAAGCCTGTTGAAAAAATATGGCGTCAAGCACAAGGTGGAAAAACCTTACCATACTTAGTCAAGTGGACAAGTGGATGTTTCAAATAGGGAGATAAAGATCATTCTAGCCAAAATAGTGAATACTAGTCAGATAGATTAGTCTAGGAAGCTCGATGATGCGTTGTGAGATTATAAAACATCTTATAAGACCCCCCATTGGTTCATCTCCATACCAACTGGTCTATGGAAAATCATGTCATTTACCGGTCTAATTAGAGCACAAGGCACTATGGGCTCTGAAAAAACTGAATTTGAACTGGAATGAAGCGACCAAGCTGAGACTTGACCAGATTAATGAGTTGTATGAGTTTTGACTTAGATCCCAAAAGAGTGCAGCCATTTATAAAGAAAGAATGAATATTTATCATGACAAGAAGATTGCATAAAGATAGTTTAACACAGGCGATTTGGTCCTACTATTCAACTCAAGGCTCCGTTTGCACACTGAAAAGTTAAAATCTAGATAGTTGGGACCTAACAGAGTGGTTTAGGTGTCCCCATATGGTGCAGTGGAACTTGAGAGCAAAGATTTAAAAAGGTTAAAAGTTAAGGGGCAAAGAATAAAGCTATATCTGGGAAATGTGGAGGAATTAAGAGGAATGGAGGTAGTGTACCTTGATGATGCCTGAAGAGTCGCAAGAGTTATTTCATGCCGCGATGTTAAATCAGGCACAACATAGGACGCAACCTATGGATGGTGAAGTATGAGTATCCGCAGGTATGTTCCTTTCCCTCTATGCTTACATTCTATGTTTCGGGGATGAAGCATGCTTTTTAAAAAGGGGGGGTGTACTTGGATTTTTTGGGGATTTTGATTCTTTCGAGGGTTTTTTATCATGTTTTTTTTTCCTCAGGCATGCTATCTAGTAGAACTGGCATGTTTAAGATTTTATTTTTGTGTGATTTTTATTTAATTAGAAAGTAGCTTAGGAGTACTTAGCCAATAAAGTGCACTAGAATTAATATTTTTTTAAAATTGATCCAATTAAAATTTGTTTGATGAATTAGCGGTGTACTTGTGATTGCATTCATGATTTATGTGGTTCTTTTTGTGTCATTTGGTATATTAGCATGTGTAGTTTTTGTTAATCCAAGATTAAAATGGACAGGTAGAGTGAATATAAATTATGTACCATGAGTGAGTGAGGTCTAATACTTAGTTCAACACTGTGTAGTGGATCTAGAACTTGCCCAGTTGGTCTTTGCATAGGTTTTAGGATGGTTGGTTAGGAAAGGATCATAGGACATTTTTGTTGAGACCATTTTTAGTCTAAATAACCCTACCGAAAGCATATGATTCCCTTGATCCGAATTTTTGAGCTTTAAATAGACCATTTTCTTATTTGATTAACTGATTAACTGTACCAATTTTTATAATAAACCTGTTTTGTCCCTGGTCCCTTCTTGAACATTGTGAACCTCAATATAGGCAAAATGCCTAAGTTTAGGGTCACTAGAGTAGGGGTGCATAAATATTGGAAAGGTGAAAAATGGAGAAAAGAGAAAAAAAGTGAAAAATGAGGTGTGGTGTGACAAAAGAACAGAAAAACAAGAAAAATTCAAAAAGAGAATGATGCATGAAAAGTTTGAAAACACACAACACTCATACAAGTGTATAAAAAACGTGAAAAGAGAGGAAAAAGTGGAAAAAGTAAAAAGGATGGAAAAAGTTAAAAGAAAAAGTACAAGAATGGAGCCACATGCATGTAGTTCCAAGGAGGGGTTTTAGTCATTCGAAAATTTCCATATCTACCTTACCCAACCCAAAATCTTACATTACAAGCCAAAACAAGTCCTATAGTGATCCTAACCTGACCATCTGACAGACCGAAGTAGAGAAAATAAGGGCAAACCTATGGTTTCCAATATGCGGTATTTGGAACTTCTTTGTGAGAGTGAGAGTTTCGCTTGTTCAGTCCCATGTCACATATTTTTCTATATTGTGAGTGGGGGACTTCCTTTTCTGTGAGGGTACATGGTTTGTGTTTAACTTTACTAGCGGTCTATGTGAAAAGCATTGGTGATGACTTGACTACCTGTTAATAGCTAGATGACATGTCTTGATCCCTGTTTCTCATGTTTTGTGGTTGTTGCTTGTAGTGCATGTGCTAATTTGGTTCTCAGGAAAAGGGTCAAAAGTTTTTGGAGTCATAGTGCAAATTTTGTTTGATATTGGCTGTGGTATCCTAAGTTTATTTTCTAATTACGCATCGTGTTTAGTTTTTCTTTTTCTTTGCCTGAGGACATGCAAAAGTCTTAAGTTGAGGGTGTTGTTGTGTTGTGAGTTTACATCACTTTCTACTCTTAAAACTGAGAAAACAGCATGGACTTAGGTATGTTTATATGGATAGAAGGCACTTTTACTTTGATTTCAGGAAAAATAAGTGTTGGAGCAAAGTTGTGAAAAAGAAGCCTTAAAATACAGAAAATTAGCCAAAGTACCAGTCTCTGTACGTGCCGTACTCAGAACCGTGATGAAAGTCAAAAGGCTAAATTCGGAAGAAGGAAACATATGATTCTCAGTATGAGTCGTACCACGATGATACGAGCCGTAACTGGAGTCGTGGAAATATTCAGAAGAAATTGCACAAAGGCAGACTCCTGGTACTGATGGTCTCACGAACCATGGCACCAATGTACAAATCGTACCAAGAGCCATGGTAAACATCAAAAGTTTCAATACTTGGCCGAACTTCAGACACTAGACAATACAAGTTATGGAAAGAAGGTACAAGTCATACCATAACACTCGTGAAGAATTTCAAAAGATGCCAAAGTTCTCAAAGCCAAACCAAAGAAGCAATGTACAACTCGTAGGATGAAGGTACGAGTCATACCAGGACACCAACACTTAGCCAGATCTGTAGCAGCCAAGAACTTACAGACAGCAGGTACGACCCATACAATCCTGGTACGGGTCCTAGGACAAATCGTGGCATAGACGGCACCAGATATGGAAATCTCCCTGTTAGCTTAGAAAAGGTTTCTAATGTCTGTATAAATATCCTTTATGCTTTATTTTAGTAAGAGAAGGACAGAACTGAGTTAGTAGATGTGTGAATCGTTAATTTTGTGAATTTTATCGATTTTTAAGGGGCAATTCTTGGGATTAAATTCTTGATTTCTTACATTGTTCTTGAATAATCAAATCTGATTTCCTTCCATATTGCTGTAAGTATTTAAATTATGTCTTTGTCTATGAATGCAAATTACAATGTTACAACCATGAGAGGCTAAAACCTCCACAACTAGGGTTTATGGGAACCATAGGGGATTAACAAACTAAGGTTGCACAATAGTGATTCAAAACCAATGCGAAAAGCTTGTATTGTATTCTCTTTATGTTTAAACATTTCTTGGTGGTGCACAACGTTAGGACTTGCCTGAATTCTTTACTTGCTTTAACCTAGTGAAGTAGAGATTAGGAAAAGAGAATTACAATAAAGCCTTGATCTTTATAATTCTTGTATTAACTTGAGTTGGGGTCGCATGATAGTTAAATTTGGAACATATTGATAACGGTTAGCTTGAAATCGCTTATGAGACCAGACCCGATGATTGAGTATAGTCATCCAATAGGGACGAACCAGACATTTGGATGAACCCTAGTTATCAGTCCTACAAGTAAGCATTGGGATTGAGCACGTATGTATACCCGAAGTAGTTATGAACTCATGGGGAACACTTACCCTAGTTGTTTTCAAATCTTGATTTATATCAATGTTATAATCTTTTCTTTAACATTGCTTTCTTTGAAACCCCCCAAATTGGAGATAACTCACCAATAAGTTCACTTACCGGCATTAGTCTAGATCTTCCATATTCCTGGGGGTTCGATCCCAACCTCTTAGTTGGATTATTTATTGACAACGTTCGCTTCATACTTTGTCAGGAAGTGTGAGTTTGATCGTTATCAAAAAGTTGCGTCGTTGCTAGGGAATACAGCTAAATTAGATTAATTGCTTGTATTATCCTTTTCAGTTTTTATTTCCCTGTTTACTTTTACATTGTTTTTATTGTGTGATTCTGTCAGGCTGACATCAAAGGAACAAGCCCTTTTGCAAACACCCAGATGGAATATAATAATCTGCCAGTGCCTATGGAAGAGATGATGAATATTGACACCTTAATAGCTATTTTGATGAATTATAAGGGAGATGGGGTACCAAAGTACATGGAGACGGTGAACACCTTAAATGGAATATGGTCATATAATGTCACGCCCCACCTTGGGAAGCATGACTGGCACTTGGTGCCCTACTAGGACCTAGACTACTAGACTAACTGAGCCTAAGCACTTCTGGTGCCAAGCTGGCTCTAACTCTGGATTCAAGAAAACGATGACCTATAAAACGGCTGTAAACACAGCCTCCGACCGACAAGGCCTATAGCCACCTGTAAGGATATAAACAGCTAACCAGAACAACCAACTACAAGGGATCCTATGCGCGCCGACAAGGCCACCATGTTGTCTAGTTATATCTGAAAAATGAAATCTAGCGCTAAACTGATCTGTGACCGACAAGGTCACCAACTAACAACTGAGTAAGGCCCCACACGACCATCACATACAATCTGAAACACATATATGGCCCCACACGGCTAATACATCTAATATAATACAATCTGCAAGCCTGTAGGAATAATAAGATGGTAGGGACAGGGCCCCGGCCTACCCATACTACATAATCAAAAGGAGAGTAAACCTTTGTCTTTCAAGCTTCAGATGAAAGGAGATGAAGGCTCTATAAAGCTGATTAGAACTACGAGGGATCTGCTCCTCGTCTATGTGTACCTGCAGGCAAGTAATGCAGCGCCCCAAAATGGGCGTCAGTACCACTGGTACTGAGTATGCAAAGCAATAACTGAAAATAGCTGAAAGTAAGTAACTAAACTGATTGTGACTGAAGTAATAGGAAAACAGACTGAATCTGACTGAAGTAGTGGAAATCTGGACTAACCTTAACTATACTGAGAAGGATAGGAATCTTACCTAATAACGTGGCATGATATTGTATGTCTATCAATAGCCAAAATAACAT
>JACEIK010001313.1:279305-296344 GCA_018107945.1 Datura stramonium
TCTACTTCAGTTCTATTAGTTATGTTTCTTGTCTTCTATTATTTCCCAGTTTTTACTTTACATACTTAGTACCAGCGGTACTGACGCCTATTTGGGGCGCATAATTACTTGCCTACAGGTATTCATAGACGAGGAGCCGACCCCTCAAGATTCCAGCCAGCATACAGAGTCTTCAGCTCCAGTCATCCGGAGCTAGATAGCTAGAGGTTTATCCTTTTTCTTTTGTTGTACAGTATGGGTAGGTTGGGTCCCTATCCCGACCATATTATCAGTATTCTTAGAGGCTTGCAGATTGCATATTCCCTGTGGTTAGCTGTACTGGTCGTGTGAGGCAGTGTGTATGTCTTAGTTGTTATGACGGCCGTGTGAGGCCTCGTTCAGTTGGTAGTGGTGACCTTGTCGATCACGTAGCTTTTTAGCACCTGTTTTCTTGATTCAGAGGTAACTAGACAGCATGGTGGCCTTGTCGGCCCGCATAGGTTCCTTCATACTACTATTATTCTTGTTAGTTGTGGTTTGTTTACAGGTGGCTATAGGCCTAGTTGGCCGGAGGCTGTATATACAGTTGTTATATAGCTCGTCGTTTTCTTGAATCCATAGTTAGAGTCAGTCAGGCACCAGAAGTTCTTAGGCTCAGCAGTCTAGCAATTCAGGTCCTAGTAGGGCACTAGGTGCCAGTCATGCCCCCAAAGCGGGGCGTGACAGATACTATTGGAATGAACCATACTTATTTCATATTTATGCAGACGAGATAATTCGTAGGTGCTTGCCAAAAGTAGAAATGTTGAGCATTCTGGAGGCCTGTCATTCATCCCTAGTGGGGGGTCATCATAGTTGTATTAGAACTGCACATAAAATATTCAATGAGGGTATTATTGGCCTTCTATTCACCNATCTCCGGTAATAGCAAGCTAAACCCAAGAAACTCTGAATATGGTATTATTGGCCTTCTATTCACCAGGATTCCTATGATTATGCCAAGGCATGTGATCAGTGTTAAAGGCAGGGCGGCGTTACCCGTAAACGTGAATTGCCATTGACCCCTATTCTAGAACTTGAGTTGTTTGAGGTATGGGGTATAGACTTTATGGGACCATATCTTAATTCATATGGGATGAAATACATCTTGGTGGCGGTGGACTATGTCTCCAAATGGGTGGAGGCTATTGCACTACCTAACAATGAAGGCAAAAGTGTTACAGCATTTCTATAGAAGCACATCTTCGCAAGATTTGGCACTCCCTGAGCAATCATCAGTGATGGTGGATCACACTTTTGTAACCGCCTCTTCAAAACCCTGTTGAAAAAATATGGCGTCAATCACAAGGTGGAAACACCTTACCATCCTCAGTCAAGTGGACAAGTGGAAGTTTTAAACAGGGAGACAAAGACCATTCTCGCCAAAACAGTGAATACTAGTCGGACAGATTAGTCTAGGAAGCTCGATGATGCACTGTGGACTTACAGAACAGCTTATAAGACCCCCATTGGTTCATCTACGTACCAACTGGTCTAAGGAAAAACATGTCATTTAGCAGTCGAATTAGAGCACAAGGCACTATGGGCTCTGAAAATGCTGTTTAAACTGGAATGAAGCAGTCAAGCTGAGACTTGACTAGATAAATGAGTTGGACGAGTTTCGACTTACAACCTACCATAGTGCGGCCATTTATAAAGAATGAATGAAGATTTATCATGACAAGAATATTGCAAAAAGATATTTTAACACAAGTGATTTGGTCCTAGTGTTCAACTCAAGGTTCCATTTGCACCCTAGAAAGTTGAAACCTAAATAGATGGGACCTTACAGAGTGGTGCAAGTGTCCCCAAAGAATAAAGATATATCTGGGAGATGTGGAGGAATTAATAGGAGTCGAGGCGGTGTAACTTGATGATGCCTGAAGAGTCGCAAGAGTTACGTCATGCCGCGACACTAAATCAGGTGTTGTATGGGAGGCAACCCGTGGATGGTGGATTCTGAGTAGCCGCAGGTATGTTCCTTTCCATCTATTCTTACATTCTATGCTTCGGGGATGAAGCATGCTTTTTAAAAAGGGGAGAGCATGTACTTGGAATTTTGGGGGATTTTGATTCATCCGAGGGATTTGTTTTACTGTGTTTCTTTTTCCGCAGGCATGCTATCTAGTAGACCAGCATGTTTAGGATTTTATTTTTGCGTGATTTTTGTTTAATTAGAAAGTAGTTTAGGAGTACTCATCCAATAAACTGCACTAGAATTAATATTTTTGAAAAATTGACCCTGTTAAATTTTTTTTGATGAATTAGCCGTATACTTGTGATTGCATACCTGATTTTTGTGGATCTTTTTATGTCATTTAGTATATTATCATGTGTAGTTTTTGTTAATTCATGAATAAACCAGACAGGTAGAGTGAATATAAATCATGTACCATGAGTGAGTGAGGTTCGATACCTAGTTCAATACTGTGTAAAGGATTTAGAACTTGCTCGGTTGGTCTTTGCATAGGTTATAGGATGGTTGGTTAGGAAAGGATCATAGGTCGTTATTGTTAAGCCCATTTTTATTCTAAAATAACCTTACCAAAAGCATATGATTCCCTTGATCCAACTTGAGCTTTAAATAGACCAATTTCTTCTTTGATTAACAAATTAACCGTACTCATTTTTATAATGAATATGTTTTGTCCCTGGTTCTTTCTTGGACATTGTGAACCTCAACATAGGAAAAATGCCTATGTTGAGGGTGGATAGAGTAGGGGTTCATAAAGATTGGGAAGGTGAAAAAGGGATAGAAAAGATAAAAAAAAAAAAGTGAAAAACGAGGTGTGGTGTGACAAAAGAAAAGAAAATTTGAAAAATAAATTGTAAAAAGAGAATGCTGCATGAAAAGTTTGAAAACACACCACACTCATACAAGTGTATAAGAAAAGGGTGAAAAGGGAGGAAAAAGTGAAAAAAGTAAAAAGGGTGGAAAAAGTGAAAAGAAAAAGTAAAAGAATGGCGCCACATGTATATAGTGCCAAGGAGGTATTTTAGCCACTCGAAAATTTCCATATCTAACTTACCCAGTCCGAAAGCCTACATTACAAGCCAAAGAAAGTCCTAAGTATCCTAACCTAACCATCTGACAAACCGAAGTAGAGAAAATAAGGGCAAATCGATGGTTTCTAATATGCAGTGTTTGGAACTTCTTTGTGAGAGTGAGAGTTTCGTTTGTTCAGTCCCATGTCATATATTTTTCTATTTTGTGAGTGGGGGATTTCATTTTCTGTGAGGGTACATGGCTTGTGTTTAACTTTTCCAGCGGTCTGTGTGAAAAGCATTGGTGATGACTTGACTACCTGTTAATAGCTAGATGACATGTCTTGGTCCCTATTTCTCATGTTTTGTGGTTGCTTCTTATAGTGCATGTCTTAATTTGGTTTTCAGGAAAAGGGTCAAAAGTTTTTGGAGTCATAGTGCAAATTTTGTTTGATATTCGTTGTAGTGTCCTAGGTTTATTTTCTAGTTAAGCGTCGTGTTTAGTTTTTCTTTTTCTTTGCCTGAGGACATGCAAAAGTCTTAAGTTGAGAGTGTTGATGTACCATGAGTTTACAGAACTTTTGATGCTTAAAACTGAGAAAATAGCATGGACTTAGATACATTTATATGAATATAATGCACTTTTACTTTGATTTCAGGGAAAATAAGTGTTGGGGAAAAATTGTGCAAAAGAAGCATTAAAATACGGAAAATTAGTCAAAGTACCAGTATCAGTATGAGCCATACCTTGATTGTACGAGCCATACTGAGAACCGTAATGAAAGTCAAAAGGCTGTATTGGGAAGAAGGCAACATATGACTCTCAGTATGAACTGTACCACGATGGTACGAGCCGTAACTGGAGTCGTGGAAATATTTGGAAGAAATTGCACAAAGGCAGACTCATGGTATGGAGGGACTCATGAATCGTGGAACCAATGTACGAATTGTACCAGGATCCATGGTGAACTTCAGAAGATTTTCAGTACTTGGCAAAATTTCAGACACTACAGACAGTACGAGTCTTGGCAAGAAGGTACGAGTCGTACCACAACACTCGTGAAGAATTTCACAAGATATCAAAGTTCTCAAAGCCAAACCACAGAAACGATGTATTACTCATAGGATGAAGGTACGAGTTGTACTAGTACACTAACACTTAGCTAGATCTGTAGCAGCCCAGAACTTACGAACAGCAGGTACGACCCGTACGATCCTGCTACGAGTCGTAGCACAAATCGTGGCACAGGCGGCTCCAGATATGGAAAACTCCCTGTTAGCTTAGGAAAAGGTTTTTAATGTCTGTATAAATATCCTTTATATTTTATTTTAGTAAGAGAAGGACATAATAGAGTTATTAGACATGTGAATAGTTACTTTTGTGAATTTTTATCGATTTGTAAGGAGCAATTCTTGGGATCAAATTCTTGATTTCTTACATTGTTCTTGAGGTTGTTCTTGAATAATCAAATCTGATTTCCTTTCAATTCTTATTGTAAGTATTTAAATTATGTGTTTGTCTATGAATGCAAATTACAATCTTACAACCATGAGAGAGACTAAAACCTCCACAACTAGGGGTTGTGGGGACCATGGTGGTTAACAAACTAGGGTTTCACAATAGTGATTCAAAACCAATGCGAAAAGCTTGTATTGTATTCTTTTCATATTTAAACGTTTCTTAACGATGCACAATGTTAGGACTTTCTCGAATTCTTTTCTTTCTTGAACCTAGAGAAGTAGAGATTTGGAAAATATAATTACAACAAAGCCTTGTTCTTTATTATCATTGTATCAACTTGAGTTGTGATTGCAGGATAGTTAAATTTGGAATATATTGATAATGGTTAGCTTGATATTGCTCATGAGACCGACCCAGTGATTGAGTATAGTCATCCAATAGGGAAGAACCAGTCATTTGGATGAACCCTAGTTATTAGTTCTACATGTAAGCATTTTGATTGATTACGTGTGTATACCCGAAGTAGTTATAAACCCATGGGTAACACTTACCCTAGTTATTTTCAAATCTTGATTTAAATCACGATTATAATCTTTGCTTTAACAATGTTTTCTTTGAAACCCCCAAATTGGAGATAACTTACCAACAAGTTCACTTACCGGTATTAGTCTAGATCTTCCATATTCCCTGTGGTGTCACACCCCAACCCGAGGAAGCGTGACTGGCACCTGGTGCCACCCCTGATAGGAGCATACGCAAAACGCAAATATAAAATAAAGGCCAGAACTTATGAGGTTTAGCATAATATAACATACTGAATATAGTAATCAAGAAAACGTGGCAAGTAGGTATTATGCTACTAGGGTCGTCAAGACCACATACAACCAAAAGGCATACATAAGGAGTCACATGACCTACTACAACATTTACAACCCAACAGGTACCGTCTAAGAGCCTCTAACGAGTTTAACAAGTTTATATTGATCGGGACAGGGCCCCGACCTACCCAATATGTACACAAAATCACAAAAAGGTATCTCCTAATAAGCTGGAGCTTACCACACCTGTCTGGAACTCAACTCAACCTCAGGGACCTCAATCAGCCTGACGGTTAGGACCTGCAGGCATTAATGCAGCGCCCTACTAGGGCGTCAGTACACAATGTACCGAATATGAGAGGCAACTAAAGACAAGAGTTTAGAGATAATAGACAACT
The DNA here is from genome assembly GCA_018107945.1 of Datura stramonium. Taxonomy (NCBI): domain Eukaryota; kingdom Viridiplantae; phylum Streptophyta; class Magnoliopsida; order Solanales; family Solanaceae; genus Datura; species Datura stramonium. The sequence goes on from JACEIK010001313.1 coordinate 284,987, forward strand.
GACAGAACATAGAGAGACAACCTCAAAAATATAACCTAGAAATCCATGTACCTGGGACATATAGGAAGCTCCAAACAATAATATAACACCACCAACCAATACAAAGATAACACAAGTGAAATATATCATCAATCAGGCACTGCCGGACCATCTCTCGGCTGTTCAGTTAGCAAGCTCAATCCATCTAGGAGAACCAACACAATCCCAAGAAGGCTCAGGCATGTCGGACCACTCTCGAATCATGTCTTGATTTGACACTACGGAGGACATCATCCTCAACCCTGTAGGTCGATCCACCATTGGGCTCAACCCCTCAGCCAAAAATACTCTCGTGCATTGGGTGTCCACAAGCCCCAAGGACTCAATTAGAACATAAAACTATAAAAACAAACATTCACAATCAATTTTCACAAGTAAGGACCCTAAAAAGCCCCTAATCGACTCGTGATGGCATCAATCGACACAAACTAATTCTAAGGGTTGCTCGACTCGACGACGTGCCTACTGGCACACGAGTCTAACCCAACTCTGTGACAACATTAACCCACAACACCACACAACCATTATCTCAACCAAGGGTACACCTATCATGAGTTCAAGGCTTCATGAGACAGCTCACACGCACGACAATAACACTAACACAAGTCTACGGAAATCATGTCGAAAAAGGGAACAAACGGCCTACACATACCTCGGACGTCGATGAACCCAAGCTAGCCGAACCTCCACTCCCCAAGTACACCAGTATACTGCCTAAAAGCATCAAAAAAACCACCAACACGCTGCTAGAAGGTCCAACAAGAGAAATAACACAAAACAAAGTTTACCGACTTGTTCATCATGAATTCAGCCGTAGGAAACCTAAAATAACATTTTACCTAGATCAACAACTCCTTCAGCATCCTAAGAATACTAAGAAACAACAAAGAACAAGAACTTACAAGCCAGAAACACGAAGCAGCCACCAAACTACCAAAAACATAATTCAACGACGCGATCTACTCGAACAATCCAACCCCTCGACACCCAAATCACTTGCACTTATGACTTCTAGCTCCAAACCAAAACAAAAACATGGAGAGACTTGAGAGAGGTTTCATACGAAATATGTTTCTGGAAAATGAATTTTGATGACCAACAACCGACCAAAGGGGATTAAATAATCCTCCACCACCTTAGTTATTTTTGACGTGTCTTCTTGCGCAGTCTCACGAGAACGTAAACATCTCTCTACTCCGAAGTAGGATTGACAAATGGTTTAATGTGTTGGAAACTATACTCATATACCTTTAATATGATAGGTTGTAAACCCCCTAAATCCTTATATATTGGGAGAAAAGCCTCTAGATATTTGACCTAAATTTTAAGAAATCTCAAGAAAGAAATTTTGCGATAACTTTTGCCGAATTTGGTTTTACAACTTGATCGACGTCGAATCTTAAATATGATCATAAAGTGACTCAAATACCTCATAACACTTCCTTCATATCCTATTAAGCTCTTAGTCCTATCTCAAAGTACAAATTTATTGCTTAATCTATATGGGGTGTTACATCCTTCCCCCTTAGAAACATTCGGACTCGAATGTTGGACAACACACATGATTCATGCCTGGAAATTTGATACGACATAACTAACCTATGAACTTATAGAACAAAGGGTCTCACACAAGCAATACCAATAATACCGTATATATATACCTGACGTGTTTCCTTCTGGAGGCTCTGTGACCCGTTGGCTATCCAATGCGAAGATACGTGAATGAGGATAAGCATAATCCGGCATGTTAGCTTCACCTCTACCTTCCCCTCGACCCAATTATGCCCTTGGTCCACGCGGCCCTGCTGGTGCAGATGACCCTACAACAGACCTGGTCGGTCGTGCTATGCCACTCTGTCCTCAAATAGGACGATCCATGAACTTTTGACCCTCACCACCACAAGTAAAAAATATAATCGGATCCGTTCTACACCAACTTGCGTGCCTCCTACCGCATACTCTGCAAAACGGTATTGCCGACCCTCTAGACTATCGATGTCCTATTTCCACTAGGGTAGCATGACTAGGTTCTGTACTTGATACTACTGGTGTCGAATATCCAGATGGCTCCCCCTAATATCGTGGCTTAGATCCACCCCGTGATCCACTTTGGAAGTCTGCAGGCCTCATTCTCTTTTGTTTCTCCCTCTCAGCTCGCTCCCATTCTAGCCACTTTAAATTGTCATCCTCCAAACTCTGTTCCAATGCCTGTAAATGTGCTATGCTTGCACCCGCCTGCATAGCATCAACCCTACAATGCTCCACATACTCTCGAAGCAACCCATTTACATACCGATGTATCCTAGCACGCATGGTGCTAACAAAAGAAGGAGCATATTGGGACAGTGAATCAAACTGAAGTCCATACTCCTGCACGCTCATATTTCCCTGCTCCAAGTGTAAAAACCAATCTTCCCTATCATCCCGAACCTCTAAAGGCATATACTAATCTAGAAATGCGTCAAAAAAATCATCCCACTTGACCGGAGGTGCATCTCGACCCCTTAAGTGCTCCCAACCTTCATACCACAACACTGCTACCTCCCGCAATCTAAACGCCGCCAACTCTGCAGCCTCAATAGGAGTGGCATGCATAACTTGGAAGATGCGATACAACTGATCACGAAGTCCTCTGGGCCCTCATTTACCTTTTTCCTAGAGAACTCTGGAGGATTAAAAGCTATGAACTCTCGAGTCTTGGAAATCCCAGCATGTTCTCCAAACCCTACACCTGGTTGTACCCCAACCTCTGGTTGTCTCGCTACTACTCCGGGCAGCAACTGTACCGCAGCCCTCAACTCTTGATCTATCGCAATTGGGGGAGGTGCGGCAAATCTCAGGACCTGCTCAGCCCTGGGAACATATCTAGCTGGGGGTACTGGTTCTGGTGGTGGAGTGACGGCCTCATACTGGGCCTCAGATGGGTCTGTCTCTATAGGGTGTATCCTGATGGTACCCTCACCTGCTGCAATATCTAGACGATGTCCGGCCATGGTTCTCCGAGTTACAGGAATTCTTGAACAATTTAACAAACGTAAGACTAGACCCGACTCCTACAACTTAAAACTTAGCACACGATTTGATTAAGAAATAAGAGTAACCATCCTAAATGCCCTGTAGCCTCTTGTCTATAAGTACGCTGTGCAACACACACATAAAAAAGACTCTGCTAGATACGACTCATAGACTCCCTATGATATAAACTGCTCTGATACCAAGTCTATCACACCCCAACCCGAGGAAGCGTGACTGGTACCTAGTGCCACCCCTGATAGGAGCATACACGATGCCCAAATATAAAACAAAGGCCAGAACTGATGAGGTTTAGCATAAAATAACATACTGACAGTAGTAATCTAGAAAACGTGGCAAGTAGGTATTATGCTACTAGGGTCGTCAAGACCACATACAACCAAAAGGCATAGATAAGGACTCACATGACCTACTACAACATTTTCAACCCAACAGGTACTGTCTATAAGCCTTTAAAGAGTTTAACAAATTTATACTGACCAGGACAGGGCCCCGACCTACCCAATATGTACACAAAATCACAAAAAGGTATCTTCGAACAAGTCGGAGCTTACCACACCTGTATGGAGCTCAACTCAACCTCGAGGACCTCAATCAGCCTTACGGTTAGGACCTGCAGGCATGAATGCAGCAACCGACTAGGGCGTCAGTACACAATATACCGAATATGAGAGGTGACTATAAGACAAGAGTTTGGAGATAATAGACAACTGACAGAATATAGAGTGACAACCTCATAAATATAACCTAGAAATCCACGTACGTGGGACGTATGGGAAGCTCCAAACAACAGTATAACCCCACCAATCAATACAAAGATAACACAAGTGAAATATATCATCAATCAGGCACTGCCGGACCATCTCTCAGCTGTACAGTTAGCAATATCAATCCATATGGGAGAACCAACGCAATCCAGGAGTGCTCAGACATGTCGTACCACTCTCGAATCATGTCTTGATTTGACACTACGGAGGACATCATCCTCAACCCCGTAGGTCGATCAACCCTTGGGCTCAACCCCTCAGCTGGAAACACTCTCGTGCATTAGGTATCCACAAGCCCCAAGGCCTCAATTAGAACATACAACCATAATCAAAAACATTCACAATCAATTTTCACAAGTAAGGACACTAAACATCCCCTAATCGACTCACGATGGCATCAATCGACACAAACTAATTCTAAGGGTTGCTCGACTCAATGACTTGCCCACTAGCACACGAGTCTAACCCAACCTTGTGACAACATTAACCCAAAACACCATATAACCAGTAGCTAAACCAAGGGTACACCTATCATGAATTCAAGTTTTCCTGAGACAGCTCACACGCACGACAATAACTCTAACACAAGTCTACGGAAATCATGCCGAAAAAGGGAACAAACGGCCTACACATACCTCGGACGTCGAAGAACCCAAGATAGCTGAACCTCCACTCCCCAAGTACACCAGTATACTACCTAAAAGCATCAAACAAACCACCAACACTTTTCTAGAAGATCCAACAAGAGAAACAACACAAAACAAAATTTACTGACTAGTTCATCATGAATTCGGCGGTAGAAAATCCAAAATAACATTCTACCAAGATCAACAACTCCTTAAGCATAATAAGAATACTAAGAACCAAAAAATAACAAGAACTTACCAACCATAAACACGCATCATCCACCAAACTGCCGGAAACACAATTCAACGACGCGATCTACTCGAAGAATCCATGCCCCCGACACCAAAATCACTTGCACGTATGACTTCTAGCTCAAAAACCCAAATAAAATCATGGATAGAACTTGATATAGGTTTCATACGAAATATGTTTCTGCAAAATAAATTTTTATGACCAACAACGATCAAAGGGGATTAAATAATCCTCCACTGCCTTAGTTATTTTTGACATATATGCTTGCGCAGTCTCACGAAAATGTGAATATCTATATACTCCAAAGTTGGATTGATGAATGGTTTAATGTGTTGAAAACTATACTCATGGACCTTTAATTTGATGGGTCGTACACCTCCTAAATCCTTATGGATTGGGAGAAAAGCCTCTAGACATTTGACCTAAATTTCAAGAAATCTCAAGAAAGAAATTTTGTGATAACTTTTGCCAAATTTCTTCTTACAACTTGATCGATGTCCTATCTTAAATACGATTATAGAGTGACTCAAATACCTCATAAAATTTTTGTCATAGCCTATTAAGTACTCTTAGTTCTATTTCAAAGTACAAATTTATTACTTAATCTATACGGGGTGTTACATGTGGGTTCGATCCCAACTTCTTAGTTGGATTCTTTATTGACAACGTCCACTTCATACTTTGTTAGGAAGTGTGATTTGAGAATTATCACCCTATCCATGCATTCATTTCTATGTGCAAAGTTCGAGCCCGACACGCCCTCACCTGTAAACTAGTAGCTTTTGGGGATTTAGAAGGTGAGAAGATGAGGACACAGTTTACTCCTTCATTACATATGTCCTTCTTTCAGACATTTGGACACCTTATTACATTTTTAGTTTTTAGTTTCTTAGTTTGTGGAAACAGACGTCTTTTTCAATGACTTTCAGGTCTTGGGTATTATCTCAGAGTGTTGGTTTTAGCGGTTGATTTATGATGTGAAGTTTGTTTCAATAATTAAATATAGCATTTTACCTTTTTGCATGTCTCATTTTGGGGGTAGTATCGGAGGCCTGTGGAAAGTGACCTACGAGTCGCAGATGCAAAGTACGAATTACACGTCAAGATACGGCAAGATCTCTTCTAGAGAGACGTCAAATACAGTAGTCATTTACGTACCTTAAATCAATTATACAATCTGTATGTGACTTACAATGACTTGATAGGCTTCAAGAGAAATCCATCTGCGGATGAAAAGAAAGCCATATGCGGGCATAAGTAAATTATATGGCCCGTAAGTCATGTTTGTGCAGTTTCAAGTAGAAATAGGTGGATATTTGAATCAATATAAATACTTTTTGTAGGTCTTTTATAGACGGTTGTTGCGCAATACAGTAGACGAACAAGTTTTGGAGCTTTTGAGTTGATTTTCTTGTGAATTTACATTGTTTAATTATTGTTCTTGATTCAACGCTTCGTAGTCTAAATTGTAAGTAATTTATGATTTATTCAATCTTGCATTATCTTCACTCCAAAATGAACAGCTAATTTATTTACTAAGGTGGTGAATCCAATACGATTGTGAAACCAAAGAGAATTTCTCATCTTAATATCTGATAATGACTAAGATGTAGTTAACTAATCCTCGCTACTTATGAATGATTAATGATTGCAAATATCAATTTATGTCATATCATTCTAATAATACTTGAAAAGTTAGTTAGAATTTTGGAGGATTAGATTAACAAGAACTCTAGTCGTTAACCCTTATTTAATAACTAGTAAACTTATTCTCACTTCACGCGATCAATATTAACGCCTTTCTACTCTCATTATATTATATTTATATTTTCTTATATTGTCTTATNGTAGTAATAAATTAAATAAGAAGTAGTACAAAAATCTAATTTCATATAAATAATAATCTTTATATTAACAAACAAATTCAAAAATACATAAATCCTAAAGTAACAACATTCATAATTATTGTTCAACTAGTACAATAGGACCCAAGGCCTTAGTCGTGCTTTCCTTGAGACCCATTGCCATAAAGCTCTTCTTTCATATTTCCTCCCACTATCTCGTTATATGCCAGTATTGCTCTAATAATTTTTGAGTTGTATCCTGTAAATAAAAGTACATGAAAACCTTATACTTCAATTTATCCAAAAACTGAAGATGAATATATCATCTATAAGGTCAATAAAATCTCATATATTTTATTTACATTCAAAAGTCAAGATCGATCAAAAAAATTATTTTTCATCATTACCATGTGTATAAACATGCAAATAAGAAACTACACTAACTTCAAAAAAGAAATCAGATCCAGTAAGGTGTTTGAATAAATAAGCATCTTATTTTTATTTTTCTTAGTAAAAAGACCAGTTTCTGGATGGTAGCTGCAAGCAATAAGCTTTAAGATTGCAAGTTTTGCAAATACAGAACATAGTTGATGCTAGTAGTAAGACTTAGCAAGATAATTATTCTTGATCCAGTTGACATAAAAAAGTGAGTAGAATGCTTTGATCATTTGAATTTTCAAAAAGAATATTATCATAGATTATAATTATTTGATAGATACCTCCATACATGTTGCATATACACTTCTTTCTAGGAAAAAATTTAAAGGTATTTCAAGCAAAATCCGCTATGAGCACAAAGTTTATGACAATCTAAAATTTTATAAAACTTCAGCCAATAGAACTTCCTACACAAGTAGCTATGTAAAAATATAAGATTTGATGAAATGGGACTAATCAGAACTTAAGTTCACCTTACCCATATTCTGTTCAGATTTATTGTCTTTCTCAAGATAATTCTTCTTGTTTGACATGGTAATTCTCGATATAGTGGCACAAGGGATTATTTTTGATCAAAAACTAGTTTCACCCCCAAAAAATTAAAATCATCTAAAGACACTTACATCCATGATAGAAGAAAAAAGAGAGTTTAGTCACCCATATTTCTTAAAAATTCTAAAGAGGAAGCATTTAAAAATGCATATTACTATTCCATTGTGAAGAGATTTACCATGTAAAGCACAAAGTTTCTTGATAGAACCAGGATTAACATATTCCATATAAATCTAAAATTATTCATCAACCTACAATATCAAAAGAGAAAAACTTTCATTGAAAAGTTCATGCAAGGATGAGTCAAGTTTATAACTTGTTGTAAGTAACAATTTCTTAATATCTCACTTTCATAATATTGGACAATGTTTGGGTGCTTGAGATGGTTAGAACAGTGATTTTCTAACTAATGTAAAAAATAAAGATTATGAAAGAAACTTTAATAGAGCTCCATCCATTTAGGAATGTTAGCAAATATTTTGCTAAAACAATTTCTAATTGCTGCAACAAAAGAGACTCTGCCACTAGGCAATCATCTTGTGGACAGTGCAACATATGCAGAAAAAAAAATTAACTAAGAAAGATTATACAAAATAGCAAAAGTGAGAACATAATATTTAACATTAATGTNATTTAACATTAATGTATAATCAAGATATAAATAATGATGTGTCACTTTTTCGGATTTTGGAAGACAAATGATTTATTTACAATAGCAACCGTCAAAAGCATATTACTTCTCTCCCCCAAAAGGAAAGAAACAAAAAGTCAGCTAATGAAAAAGGGCAAAAGATTATCCATAGAAGGGAAAATTTGTGAACAAGAATTAAAGAAGATAGTGGTACATATATTTTATCTTCTTCTCGCAGGTCTGTCCTAGAGATTTTAACTCTTTGTTGATACCATCAATCTTCTTCCGTACTGTTTGAACATCTTTCTTCATTGGATTGCCTAATGCTTCTAGTTCCTTAACTATATTAGGGAAGATAGCAACTTATTTTATTTTTGAGATAGTCTTTTTGGTTGAATACATTTCACATTAATTTTTTAAAATTTATCAGTAAATTTCATTTAGATACTTAAATTATGATATGTTTCAATTGAAAATATTCACATTATCTGTATTTACACAAAAGAATCAATTTGGTATGTCAAATTTCCCCCCTCTAACAGAAGTTGATCAATTTCAAAGTTTAAAGATGACAACGGTTTGTGATTTTTAGCATGTAACCAAAGATCACTTTCACGATAAACTTTCTCCCAAATGAAAATGTTGACCTGCTGCCACTACTATTCAATATTGATGCAGAACTTGCATATCTCCGCATATACTACAAGATAGCTCCTGATTGAAAAAATTTCTAACACACAGAATAATGATCAGCTGCAGTAGATTCAAAAATTTTGAAGAGAAGAAAATCATTGCTCCATGTACTTCTTACCCTATGCAAGTATAAAAGAAATTTTTAGACACGACAAAGAAACTAAGATCATATTTGCTCATATGTTTTATAGAAATTAGAAATCCAAGCATAAAGATGATACATAGTAATCTAGCAAGAAGAACTCAGAAAAAGTTCTGCAAGCTTTGAAGTGGTGAAGGAAAATACAACTCTATCCTTGAAAACTATTCTGAGGAAAAACATTTAGGATTAAAAATAAAAGGAAAATTCGAGGACTCAATAAATTGTTATTTCAATCTCAATCCACTTTCCTTTCCATTTTTAAAATTTAAAATAAACAAAGGTAGGGAAGTATTACTTTTTTCCCCTTCCTTTCTCTCCTAACTCTAGCTTCAAAGAAAAAAGTCAGTTATTTGTCCATTGCTCTCTCCATGTTTAAACCTTTCTTTAAGAACCAAAAGGCTGAATTGACAAGTATAATATTTCCAAGAGAAAGAATGTATAACTCACTGCATAATGTAGTATGAAACTTCATTGGAAGTTTTCTTAGTGAAAGTACACAACAAAGATGATAATAAAGCTCATTAATTATAGTCCTAACAGTAAAAATTGCTCACTGTCCCTACTCCTATAATATTAATCTTTCCTCCGATGCAACTATTGCGTATTAATATCTAAATTCAATGATAGTATCTTATCCATCTGCACCCTAACAGGAGACAGGCTTCTTTTTTTTAGTGCTATTATGTGACGTTTGTAACCACACGCTTACTAATATGAAGGATAAAAGTAAGGCAAACTCATCTATATCTCTGTCTTAGTCCACACATTACTAACATAACCAATTAAACAAATTCACCTCCAGAGGAGTCATTATTGTCAGAACAGTTGTGAACAAGCATAGTGAAATTCAAATTATAGTCATTAAAGACTGATAATCCAACATTTTAGATTTACTTAGACATGACACTCTACTAAAAGAAAGATATTCTACATAATCAATGCAGCAAAAACAATAAGAATATATCTACAGCTCTTACCACAGAATACTCATTTAAAAGGTTCTCAACGACACTTAAAACTGATTGTTTGCCTCTTTTATCTCTTTACACTCATGCCTGTAGCAAGGGACCAGCACAACAAAATTGTCATTTGCCTCATCATTATTCTGGAAATCAGGGGCATATGGTTCTAGCCACCTAATTGTCAAAGTCATCAGATTCAGAATCTGATAAACAAATATCATCTAATTATGCAAACAAAGCCTTTGCTAAAACGATAGGGAAAAGATAATGTGTGCATTGAAATGACATTTAACTTCAAGTACTCATCAAAATGGCTAGGCAACTGCTTGTCAAATGATATTTAGATAATTCATGACCACTATGTTTGACAATTTATGAACACTATGCTCGAAAATTTATGACTCTACTTTAATAACTTGTAACTGATAGAGGAGCACGACCCAGGCAATCAAGACACTATTTAGTAGGCTAAAAAAAAGGTACAATACTAGCTATTCAGAACTTAACCCTAGGTACATAATTCCTCTTCTTTTTCCCCCATATTAAGTTTCCCCAATATGTTAAATAATTTAATTGGTTAGGTTATCTAATCACTACTACCACTTTTTCAATATCGCGGAGGAGAAAGCTTGCAAATCATTCCTACCCAGGCTTGTCCTAAACAAATCGAATTGAAAAAAATAAAAAGTTAATTGAATGCAAGAAAATATACATTATTTGAAATTAAAATAGAGACTCTGTAAATTCCTATGAAGAAAGGGACAGCTTCCGGAGAGGGGCGAGCTGCGGGAGAGGTAGGCTGTCGAAGAAGGCGAGCTATCGGAGAGGGTGAACTATCAGAGACAGTCGAATCCCCAGAGACGAAGAGAGTGAGAAGAGGCCGCATATGTTTTGAAATTTGTTATTCCCTAGAATAAGCTCTTAAATTATATGTAGCAATGGAACTAATTCTTTGCTACTGACAATTTTGATTATTATTAAAAGATATTAGCGATGAACTTTTTCGTAGCAACTGATCTTAAAAATTTTGATCAATGAAATAGGACTAGCGATGGATATTCTGCCGCTATTTTTATTGCTAAATTTAAATAAATTTAGTCTTCGGATTTCTGTAGCTAATTTTATTGCTAAAATGAAGGCGCTTAAATTTAGCGCCAATATTTAGCAACAAATTCGTATTTCTGTCGCTAATTCGTTGTTATTTTATATGACAATAATATTTTTTCTCTTTTAGCGACATAATTGTGATTCCATCGACGATTCGTCGCTAAGTAGCAACGGAAATCGATTTGTAGCTAAAAATCCGTCACTAAACCTAGTTTTTTTTGTAGTGAATACTTCAAAGCAAGTTCCAATGTTTGGTTCAAGAATGGAGTTT